>OMNV01008752.1:0-11964 GCA_900303265.1 Brotula barbata
CTGTATACACACACGTAAACACACAGCTGAGTGGAGCCAGTGGACACATTTTCCCACCCACACACTTGTATTACCCTACTTGTGGGGACCGGACACAGCTTTTACTACACCATTAATCTCGTTCTAACTTTTCCCAATGCCAAAACCTTTGGAAGAGGCTGTCAAATATTGATCCTGCGGGCTAAAGTTTAATAGCTTTAAGTCTTACTTTTTCATGCTTAAAATTAGCGGCGATCGATGTTACCAACAAATTGTTTCTCTTCAGTCATCACAAATAAATCCCAGAATTATTAAATTATTTCGATGTTTACAGCTTCTTAGCACAGGATGATCTATTGCTGTTCCTGCCTTTAAGGGGAGAATGAGGCTTAGCTGTGCTTCAAAGATAATGAGTCATTTTGTCAATAATTGAGTTCAGTGCCTTAAGAAACTTTCAGTCCTTTCAAATACAAACTAATTTCAAGTTTCAAACTTGTCTAGATTTCGGTCTTCATGCTAGGGGAGCGATTTGTCCTATTTTATGTTATTTCGCTGAAAATCATTACATCAAGCTTAACTGGAAACAGATTCAGTCTTACTGCACCAGCAAAATAAACAAAAAAACAAAAAAAAAGCTAAATGAATTTTCGAGATGATTTCTTTCTGTGTAAATGAAAAGAGTGCCTCCGCGATAAATAAATTGCCTACAGTGAACCATAATTCTTACTCCCAGCTTGTGACAAATAACTCTGTCGGCATATTTTGTGAAATTGTGCTTATGACCTTTATATATAAATGCACTGCCAATATCTTCTTTATTTCCTCAAATGTTCTGATATCTTTTTAAAATTCAAAGCTGTCCTCACAACTATGGTAATACAAGTAAACACATACTGGCTCATGTGAACAGACACAGTATACGTCAAAAAACACACAATGATGACTTACAGCGCCAGAACGAACACTGAACATGTCAATAGGGTTAGCGATACAGACCTGACTTAAGAACTGGGTTTCCAGAGAGCAGCACTTTGAAAGAAAGAGAGTCGCTCAGTCCCATGACACAGCAAAGCAACAACACACACGAGCAGCACGACACACACTACTAGGACCACGCACGCACGCACAGGAGCTAACTAAGGGCAAGGCGAGAGGAAACGACGAGAGAGATAGGCAAGAGACGAGAATGCAGTCGGAAAGAAGGAGACACTGGGTGAAGACAAGAAGAGAAGAGAGGAAGGAATAGAATAGAATAGAATCCTTTATTGTCCCCAAGGGGCCACAAAAAAGTTGTAGTAGCATCCACAAAATATAGGACAGACGTCATACAAAGGTGACAAGAGAAGAAGAATAACAATATACAATATCCACAGTGTTCGGTAGCAAGAGGGCAAATATACAAGATACAGTACAGTGGAGGGAGAGGTGAGGGAGAGGTGTGTGAGAGTGTGTGTGTGCGTGCGTGTGTGCGTGCATGTGTGTTGGAGGGGGGGGGAGGTTGGGGCAAGGGGGAGAGACAGGTGAGAGGGGAGTTCTAAATTACAGGGTCTGTACAACAGAGAGTCCTGAGAGGAGAAGGGAGGAGAGGAGGAGGAGGAGGGAGAAGGCTCTACCTCTGTCGGCAACGTTGTTAATTGCTGTAGGAGAGAAGAAGAGAAGAAGGAAGCCATCAGCAGCTGGTGGTTCAAGTGCAAAGGAGAGTCCCATTGATCAAGTTAGTAAAGTCCTATCAAACAAATGGGCCTCACAGGTAGCAGCTTTGTGGTGGCCCACAATGTTCCAAATCATCCAAACATCACTATAAAAAGTTATAAAACAAAGCAAAAAAGCAAAAGGTAAAGACAAGTCTCTTGTCTTGACGTCAAGACTCATAAATTAAATAAAAAAAGGTGAGAAAAAAGTTTTTTTAAGTTTTTTTTTCTTTCTTTTTCCTGTTTTAAGCTCAGATTTAAATCAGAATTCTGACTTTTCTTTAGAGTTCTGACTATTTTTGAGCTCCTATTTTTGAACTTTTAAAAAAATGTTTGCCTTTTTGTCATACTTCTGAGATTTAAGTCAGAATTCTGACATTTTTTTTTTCAAAATTTTCAAGTTTTTGTCTGCCTTTTTTCTCAGGAGTCAGAATCTGACTTTTTTTCATAGAATGTTTTTATTTTCTTTTACTTGGCCCTCATCTTTTTCTGTAACGCATGGCTACAACATGCGGGCATTTTATTCTACATTAACATTAGGTTAAAGCACAATAACAAAAAAAAAACAAAAAAAAAAAAACTGGGGCCACGATAGCGCCGCCACCTGGAAACCACTTGCAAACATATATTTGTTTGATAGAAACTTGCTGCTATCGTTGGGAATCTGGAATGCGTGGCAGAAACAACAGCACGTAAAGGTACACAGAAAGAAGGAAGAATCCATCGTCATGTCCTGACGCTGACCTCTTTTGATTGCTCGGCCGATGATCTTGCTATCTGATCCGTGCTCGTTGGAAACCTTACAGGTCACTCCGTCCTTCATGACCTCAGCTGTGGCTTTCAGGGTCACTGAGCTCATCCACGAGTTGCCTTCCACTAACACCGACTGGCAGGAGCGAGAGATGAAGGAGAAGAGGGCAGGAGAAAAAAGGAGTGTTTTTTTGTGTGCATATTTCATTTATCATTTACAGCCTTTCTTTTTTTAAGTTGTTCTCATTCTGTCTTTAGCTTGGATTACAGACTCATTTTCCCATAATTCTCATGCATAAACAGACACAGCTGTTGTTGAAAATTCTCTTTGCATAAGTTTACAGATCTCTAATTATCACCTTTGACATTGCATCAGCATTTGCTTCTGCAGCAAACCGTATTTTTACATTGTAATCCTGTATGTTTCCGTTGGAGCTTTTCTGTTTCATGTGGGATTTTCAAGCCAAGCACACCAACACCACTATGTAACATTAAAATAAAATGTAGTTTTCCTTAGCTTGCTTGGATTTTTCCTTTAATGTTTACTCCTGGAAAGATTTTCACAATAGTACAGCTGAGATTTTACATATTGACCAAAATGAAAGATTTCATGCTGTGTTTTTTCATGGTTGGATTTTCCAGTAGGAACCATTACAGGAAACTAGTGTTGACAAGTGTGTGCTGATGTGATTCCTGTAAATTATACACTAGGGATGAGGCTATTTCTTCATGTTTCGGTGTCCACAGCTGGTTTCGGCTGCTCTTTTTTGTTCTGTTGTACCTCTTTTCCTGACGGCTTCCAGGTGAACTGAGGGGCAGGGTAGCCATAGGCAAGACACTTCACAGTCACCTCGTCTCCTTCCTTATCCACTTCAGCAGGAGTAGTCTCCCCAATCATTGGCTTTCCTGGTGTGAAAGAAACACACACACAAATCAAAATCTCATCCCAAACTCAAGCTATTAAATTTAATCAAGCATCTCTCAACTACTTCCTAGAATATCGTCACGTTTCCACTTCCTTTCTCAGAATAAAACAATGCCCGACACAACCTAACATTAACCATTGTTATTACCATGTGTAGGTGTGTGTGTGTGTGTGTTACCCGCAACAGTGAGGTTGACGCTAGCCTCAGCAGTTAGTCCTGGAACAGATGACACGGCTCCAACGCACATGTATTCACCAGCTTTATCATAGGAAACATCTTGTATTGACAGCACACCAGACTGAGAGAGAACCATGGAGCCCTAGAGAAACAAACACACACACACACACACACAACATTATCCCTGCATTCCCTTTCAGTTTTAGTCTCCAGTGCTTATGTGTATGTGAGCGAAGTAGAGAAACACTGCGAATATCAAGTGCGAGGCCTATTCTTATCCTGGGAAAACAACAAGTTGAGAAGAACAGTGATACCAGATCAAAGTCAATCTTCCGTAGTGATCCTGTCTCTTACAATCCTTGGTCTTGCTCTCATAGGGATCCTTCTTTCTACGAACAAACACGTTCTCGGCGCAAAACTAGCATGCGGTGAGTTTCTATAACACCCAGGAGACAAAACAATATGTACGCAAACTGCACAACAGGCCAGGCACCGGAGCGGCACTCGGCACAAACCGAGCGGAAGAGCGGGGCTGCATATTAAAAACGGCTCCGGTGCCACACTGAGTTTTGATCTGAGCATATCAAAAGGTACCGGTTGCTTCAAATAGATCACACGCGGTTTATTGATTTTTTTTTTTTTTTTTTTGCATTTGTATGTAATACAAATTTAGATGTCGGTTATAAAACGCGCTAATTATTCATTTCCCTAGTTGGTTTTTGCTCAAGCTGCCATGTCCTCAAGCCGACCGGTGGCACCTGATGGTGCACCAGATGACAGGAAGTCTTTGAAAAGAATCAAAACTATGGAAATCTATGAAAATTCAGTTAGCGCATTCATCCCAGATAAAAATAAGATAAGGATTTATTGCGTTGGAAATGGACACACTGATCCTGTGTGCACACTGCACTTTTATTTGTGAGTGTGGGTGTAACTTTTTTTGGACTCAATTCCAGCATAGAACACATGTGTATGATGTCTATTAATGTTTTAATGGCTTGTTGGTGAGGTGAGGTTAGTTTGGGTCAACTCCGAAGTGGTACTTCAAAAACGCAAACACACTGCTGCTCTAGACCAACGGATCAGTTCTGAGGATTTACATAATGAATAACCTTGCAGACACACACACTATGTGTGAGTGTTGGTGTGTGGTTCTGTTTTGTTCTCATTCACAAAATGGCATGCACATGAGTGTGTGCTCTCCAGTTGCTGCTGTCAGATGAAACATAATGCAGCCAGTGTAGCAGGGCCAACTGTCTTCCTGCCTTACAGCCGAGGGCTACGGTGCAGCCTGGCAGCTGCATACCGAGTGTGTGTCACATAGTGAAATGTTGCCTAACCCAATCAAAAACTAAATCTAACGTGAACCAGAATAATAAAAAAAAAGAAAAAAAATATGAATGGCGGTAAGCGTCGTCTGAAAGAATCCTGTGCACTGATGAAGCAGGGGAAAAAAATGCCTTATCTATTAACACGCACCTTCTTCCACTGGACAGTATGCGCAGCAGAGGCCTTGGTCTTACACTGCAACTCCACCATCTCTCCAAGTTTGACATGAAGAGGGCCGGACGGCGTTATGCTCATTGGGTCAATATCTGGCAGGACAGGGAGAATAGAGCAAGCAAATGAGTGACACGTGGACTCCAGAGATTTAAATGGTATGATCCCTGTAATAACCACGTACTGCAGCTCTTAGGAGGACTGAACTGAGCACAACGTAATGTGTCATTCTTTGTCAACTGTAAGACTGATGCACTTAGTTAGATTAGCGCCCGTTTTGCAGCACAAGCGCAAAGCCATTCCACGTTATTTCTAGGCAATCTCCTCTAATTATGCGCAATATAATGAAATCATCGCACGTGGCTGGGAAGGCATTAAAGAAACAGATGGACTGTGGAATATTGAAGGGATGTTGCGAAGCTGAAAGGCTTCCACCGCAGCCCGTTCTGAACCTTTTAATTCTATGACTTACAAATGAAAGTGTGGCATGTGGCTCAAGTACACAAGCGTGGTTTGCGTGCGTGTTCGCCGACGGCCCACTCACAGTTGACGAGAAGCTCCAGCCTGCTGCTCAGGTCGGCTTCCAGGTTATCAAAATCGGTGGCTTGGCACAGGTACAAACCGGCATCGGTGCGCTTAACGGATTTCAGCGTCAGCAGGCCGCCGGCACCGACCATTTCATTCCCCTGAGCGAGCAAGGAAGATGGAAAGGCAGGGAGAGAGAAGACGGGGGGAGATAAAGATTGAGTAACAAAAGAGTAATGTGCTTTGAAGAGGGAGAACTGTACGGGAAGGCAGACATTTATTGGTACATTACGCACATTTTTAGTGAAGTCAAACTCAGGCTGAGGGTTTCCATCGGTCTCACACTTCATGGTGACTGTATCTCCCTCTTTGACTGGATCAGAGTTCATCAGCGAAAAAGTTGTCACCTCAGAGGGATCTGGTTGTACAGAAGAGGGACAGTTGAAAATGACTCCTTTGCACGTCCAATTTAGAGAGATACACTTTCCTCTAATCTGGCACATCTTATTATGTGGTTCAAAAGTTGTTGTTGTTTGTGCACAGCATGAAAGGACACTGGATAAAATGGACAGGGGCGGAACTGGGGAGCCCAACTATATTTACGAGGCAGGAAGACAAGCATAATCACGTTTTATGGAACTGTAAAGTAAAACAGCAGACCAAATGACAAGGCTGCAAATCATTGGATTAAAACTCCTACTTGCCTATTTTTTTCCGATCTGAGGAAAATGACCTTCACATACAGAGCATCGTCCACATGGAACTATCTACGCGGCACTTTAAAAATGGATTCTTCTGTGCCGCTCCAACAGTTCAAAGGATCGAGCTCAAATTTGATTTTACTTGCACGTAGCTGTTTTTTTAAATTCATTATTTTCTCATTCTGTTGCCTCTTCATTCTCTTTTAAATTGGGGTTTTTTTCTCTTTGTATCTCACCACCATCGTAAATTAGGGTCTTCCCGATGGTGAAATAAAGGTTTAACGAATGCACGAATAGACGCTGACATTTTCAAAGCAGCAAGCAGCCGGTGGAGGTAAAACGTTCAGGGATCACCGAGTACTGCAGTAAAAACACCGCAAGTTAAACATTTTACGGAAAAGTGAGTGATTGGCCACCACATTTCCAGGACCCGTGTAATTACTCTACGGAAGCCTAGCTGAAGACCCCAGTCATGGATTTACTGGGTACATCCTGTTCCTGTGCCTCCTCCCCACTCACAGTTAAGGTTGATGGTCATGCTGTCAGACTTCTTCTTCTTGATCTGGTCCCCTGGCATGCTGTACTCCACAGTGCACTGGAACACTGAGTCCTTGTCCGCCTTCGTAGGCTGCATGTACAGTGTGCTCTTGATGGTGTAAAGACCCGAGGCCTCCTTCACCACCGAGGGAATCATGTAGGTCTCTGACAGGAGGAGGAGGAAAGGAGAGACGGAAGGAAGGAGAACGTTGTTAGGCTGAACTGACATTATTATTAGCGTTATTTTATATTATATCGTGTTTTATTATGTTATATTGTTCTATATGTTCATTCTTTTTTCTCATTATTGTTGTTCCTCTCTCTCTCCCTCTCTCTCTATTTGTCTATCGCCTTGGTCCAGGATTTCCCAGGGAAGCCCATGGGAGCTCATTCCCACAATCCCCCAGAGGGCACCTACTCTCTCTCCTGTCCTTGACCTCAGCTAGAGGCTGATCGTCTTTGAACCAGATAATTCTTGGCAATGGGTGTCCGTTCATTGTTACACAGGTGCCGATCTGATGGACAAAGAGAAAGGGAAAAAAATCAGTGACAGGAAAGGTGTTTCGTTCACATTTATACACATTCAGGAAACCGCGGCCACACCTCAGAACTGGTTTGCTCTCCCACAGAAATGGCCTGGCTTGATGGCTTGGTGATTTCTGGCTTCTCAGGAGCGACTGGGAGAGACAAAGAGAGTGGGGGGGGGGAAGAAGCCTTTAACCCTCAGAAACGAGCACATGTAAACACTTCAGTATGAATTATGTGCATGTCTCCAACACGCTTGTTTGGCCTCGTTAATTAAGTTTAGCAGCAAATAGCCTGTTTCACATTGTTCCACTTTGACCCGGTTCACATGATCTGATAAGGGTCAAATCATTACAGAAATACTCTCTCTCTCTCTCTCACTCACACACAAACACACATGCCTACACACACACATAACCACAGGTGTGAGACGTTGCATTTTGTTTCACTCCCCTGTTTCTCCTACAGCCTCATTTGTAACTTTAGTTACTGTAGCTGTACACAGCGGCAGGTGGTGGTAGTATGACATCACACTATTATATATTATCAACCACGAATAATAACCAAATAACCATAGAAAATGAGAAGTTTGTTTTTGTATACTAAACAAATTGTTTGGTAGAGGAGGCTAAGAAGCTGGTTATGAGTTTTCTTCACACTCATCACCTGGGATATCAATTGAGCCTTCTTAGAAATAGAATAGAAATAAAGTTGCTGTGATTTTTGTTCAAGCATCACATGAACATAGTTTCACAATGTATTGCGTACGCATTCACACACGCGTCCCCGAGCACTAAACCCACTTTCAAGCAACGTTTGGCTACAGAATCAGACAAGTTCAATGTTGTTTCGCAGAGAATCAATAATAATATTATTCACTGCTATCGCGACCTGAGAAATACCCACCAACAGATGAACGAGTGGGAGAAAAATATTTCATTATTTAATTTAATGCTGTGTGTCAGCGTGTGTGTGAGCGCTCTATGTGATCAAAATGTCAACCACTGAGCCCGTGTTTTTATACAGCACCTCCGGCTGTGTTACTATGTTCTCATACCAGAATCAGACACACACCGCAGACACATGTAGACTAAAGTAAGCTCTGTGTGAAAGAGGCCATGAGGAGTGAGGCCGATGAGCAAGAAGTGGAAGTGGAGGCCTTTCCACTTTTCCGTGATATATTTCTGCCACAGAATTGTTTATTCTCTTCTGTAGACCCTCTGGGAAACAAAGCGGTCCATCACTGCTACAAATGATCAGGAGACATCATAAGTCAGTCCTATTAAGTCAAGGCAGGACTGACAAGTCATAACTCATCCCCATTGAGCGGAGCAACCACGTGGGCACGAAGAATAATTGTTGTTTTGTGAGACAGGCAGTATTATTAAGAGTGAGATGTAAAGTCCTTTGTCAAAAAGCGCTTCATTGAAGTATTGTCCAGCACTACACGCCACACAACAGAGAGCCTCATTCACAATTAATAGCTTTTTTTATGAGATTGCCTTAAACTCTAGTGGTTTTTGAGTGCTTAAATGTTAATGAATGACTTGCAAGCCCCTTTTAACTCAGCAGTTCGGCTAAGGAAAGGGTCATATCGCTGTTCTCCACAGCACATTTCCCTCCTCTTAAGAGTGATTGATGCGTCCAATCTAAAATGCAAATGATTCCTATTCATTTTTGTAAGGTCACTAAATGCTAAAGGCGCAATTGATGTCTGTTCAGGGTGGCTGTTGGGAGGTGCAAAGACGCAACAGACTGCACCGGGCTCGGCCCTCAGCACCATGGCGATAAATCAGGAGAGTTATTAAGGTGAGATATATGAGACATGACAGATGTGATGGAACTATTCATCAATTGTGTCAAGTGTGATTAGGTCATGGTTAATTGACCTCTGTGGAACTTATCAAATGGAAGTGCTAACCTTAGACTATAGAAAAGAATTTAAAGGCAAATATTGTGATTTTATGTGAAGCAGCTCATTCTTTGCAAATTTAGTCTATCGCGACGCCCTCATTTCTCTGATACTTACTTGCATGTTATTCTAAATATGAACAAAATGCAATCAGCAAAACGCATTACATGCATTAGGTATAATTAAGCTATCTCAAAATGAAAATGTGCATGAGCAAACACAGATCTGATTAAAGCTGTAAACCTTTAGAGGCAACGACAGCGACAAACTAAGCCGTAAATTCAAGACCCCGAAGCTGATTAGAAAGTGAGGGGGAAGGGTGGAGGCTCGGATTGAAAAGGTGAAGTAAAAGGCCAAAGGGTGGGGAGTGACTCACAGAAGACTTTGAGCATGGTCATGGCTTCTCCGACCCCAGCAGGGCCGGCGGTGACCTGGCAGTAGAAGGAGAGCTCATCAGATGGCTGAACAGAGGCGATTTTCAGTGTGAAGTCCTCGCTTATGGTGAGCCGCCCAGTCAGTGGGGTGCCATCATCAATTTTCCTCTGTCCGCCCTGGGAGAGGAAGGCTACACGCTTCCTGGATTCTTGCTCATCCTGCATGGGTGGAGGGAGAGAAGGGGATACAGTATGTAAATGTGGGCGAGAGAAAAAGAGGAGCAATGAAAGAAGAAAGGAGGGAAAAAAACAGATAAAATGACAGACGTGTCCAAATGAGTAATTTCCCCCCAAAACCCTCACATGGAATACGGAATGTTATAGTACATTCCATAACACGTAATCCATTCCATACAGCAAATTCCTGACGCAAAATGCTAATAATAATATAATAACTAACATGAATGTCATTAATCAAATCAACATCTGGAAAATGACTTACAATGAACCAGTCCACAAACACGTTGCTTGAAGGTGGGGAGACAGTGTGGATGCAGGGCAGACTGACAGCTTCTCCTTTGATCGCCTCCACTTTAGGTGTCACATCCACAGACACGATCCCGCTGCACACTGGAAAGAAACAAAAAGGAATACTTTGAATGACTTCAAAGGGGGGAGTTTAATGTGTTTTTTCCTTCTTATTCTCCATAATTCTTATGATGTGAGCAGGTAGAATATGTTGAATGCTGTCAACTCTGCAAAATCAGCAGTTCACACCTACGGAAATGCATCCAGTAAGGAAAAACCCCTTTGGTACTGAGATTTAGAAGCATTTGACAACGTTCATGTGGGCGTGCAACAAATGGTTAGACACAACCACCAAGTAGATCGGTTGCCCGTCCAAGTTTTTCTCCAGTCTCAGACCTGACGCAGATGGCCGAGAAGTACATAAAATAGTCTGTTTGCAGTCAGTGTGCACAGCAGTGCTGCAGCAGAAATGTGGACGTGTCCACAGTTGATTATATCTGGCTTCATCGTGACGCTCGCCTTTATCCTGACATAAAAGACAATAAAATAAAGCGTGTATGTGGCGACTGTATGACATCATAAAAGAACGCTTCAAAGACGTATCACAGTACAAAACATGTAACAGAAATACTGAATGATCTCAGCGACAACCAAAGAGTAGCCTTAAACGGACAGACACAGAGTTTTACAACAGTGTACACACATGCTTACTACTGTCTAAAATGAACGGGAGGGAGTGAGGCGCCAGAACAAAGGAGGAAAAACAAATATGAGCGAGTTGATGACTATAAAACATCTCGTTGTTATTGGATTGAAAGCCTGTGTGTTTGTGTTTTGCCCTGGGGACTTCCAATTGTCTAAACAGCATATCAAGAGAAGCAGGACAGCCAAGAGGCGTCCATGTGAGACTTTATCAGCAGCGGGCCACGCCTTTTCCTGTGATGCACAGGGCAGATAACAGCCATCACTCGTGTGTACCATGCACACACGCATTGCCAGACGCAAGAGAGCCACGAGAGACAGCGGTGCGTGGTTGTACCAAGTTTTTACGCCTCCCCTTGTCCGAGTATGTACACAAAAATGCAGATAAAGACGAAGGCCTGTAAAGATGATGCAAAACAACCGGAGCGACGTCAGGAGGTAGTCACGCAGACCACACACGCATAAACACACACACCCCATATCTTACACCTGGAGCGAAGAGGCGCATGCTGTCAGCGCCGGTGTCATTCCGAGTGTACTACGAGCACCAGCGGCCATGTTGTAAATGCACTCCGGCGTGTTGGTAGCGGCAAACTGTTGGTGCATGGGATCATGTTTACACTTTGAACCAACCGAAACTACGTCTGAATACAGCTCAATAAAGCGTTGGAGTTCTATTTTGTCTAATCTCCGTTATATAAATAGCAGTGAACGTTTCTAGAGCAGTTGGCTCTAGCAGGGAATGACAGGCGACGCTCTGATCGGTTCAATTCATGTTCAGCCCAAAACACCCCTCTAATTAATGAGCCTAATTACTGCCCCTTTGCACCCCCACGCGTCACTAGGCAGCGAAAATTAACCGCCGTTTAATAGCAAAATGTACTTGGACACGCCACAAAGCTCCGAGCGCTGTAGAGCCGCAGACTGTGTGCCATAGACCCTCTTGCGAAAGAGTATATATATATATATATATATATATATAAGCCTGTAGGTGACCGCACCGCAGTAAAAATAGTTAGGGCCCCTGTGGGAAGTTGGAGTTGAAGGCCCTCAGTGACACTGCTGCTTGGCAGCGACTGTGGCGTCTTTTCACAGGCAGCGTCCTGCATATCAATGGGAAAGAACGCAACTGGGGCA
>OMNV01008754.1:5248-25151 GCA_900303265.1 Brotula barbata
TCTTTAAGCATGAAGCATACGTTACGTAAAGCAGAACACACACAGCACAACACAAATGAAGGCGGTCTGAGTACGGTTTGAGGGTGGTTACAGTGTGTGGGAGGAGTCTGAGTTCACACGTCCACAAAAAATAAGCAAACACAGGAATCAGATGGGAAAACTAAAAACTCCCAGCATGCAACGCAGAAAAACAAGGCAATGAATGCCATGCAAAGAACAATGAGAGAGAAAACAAATGAACAGAACAGAAACATTGCAGACGGAAGGAAAGAAAGAAAGAAAGAAAGAAAGAAAGAAAGAAAGAAAGGCGATGAGGACATACTTTGGAGCGCTTTGGAGAAAGGGAGGTGTTGGGTTTGGGAGAGGGAGGGGTAAACAGTGTGTGCCGGTCGTAAGGCGGACACACCTCCCTCTGTCAGGATGGAGAGACGGAAGGAAAGGAAAAAAGAGAAAGTCAATGAAGTTTATGGAGGAAGGACTGAGCGGTGGAGATGAAACCGTCACGGCAGGTTCACACATGGCTGCCGAGGCGCAGCGTTCACCTTGAGGGATGAGATGATGGCGCTTTGGCTTTCGGCGTCTGACAGGTCGTCAAAGAAAGGCTGGAGGCTGGGCGGAGCGGTGACTGACAGGCTGGGCTGTGGCACGCCGTTGGTGTCTAAGTGAAGCCCCGCCTTCTGTCCCTGAATGAGGAGAGTGGGAAAGAAATGACGATTGACATTTCGTCAGTCCACAGTCTGATTCTGATATTAGAAACATCATACACATGTGGCGACACCTTGTGACAGAAGCAAGGTACTGCATTGTGCGTTTATGGAACCATTGTGAACAGTTATCCAGCTCTTTGCAGAAGGTAATAAAGGAATACGATGAATGCGAGACATAAAGGCAAGATGGGAATCAAACTGGTAACAAGTATGAAGAGTAATAAAAATATAAAAATGAAACTTGTTGGCACATGCAGGCCTCTTTAAGTGTGAACACAGAAGCATCTTGGTCCAGGAGGAACAATGAGGACGTGGTAGTAAAGATGGACCTGATGTTTCCCTTCTCCTTCCTATTGTCTTTTCTGCTGTGCGGCTGTGGATATGAGCTAACAGACCATCTCATCTCTGTTGAGAGGGATGATTCTGTACGTTGCCACCACAGATAAATAAATCTAAACTCAGCTTAGTCCCGGGTAAATCTGCGTCCTACCTTTTTGATTGGCTGGCTCAAGGGCTCAGGCTGCAGCTGCTCTTTTGATTGGTTGTCAGTGCTGGGGAGTTTACTTGGAGTCGACTGCAGTCTCTGTGATTGAAAATGGAGCGGTTGTTTATCGCGGTGTTCATGACCAACATAGCACAGCGGTAATAGGTCACGGTCACCGTACCTGCAGCGTGATGCGTCCATTGATTTTACTCAACGAGGACACGCCATTCTGTCCGTCTGCGGTGTGGCTGGTGAGGGCAATCAAGTAGTGGTTGCCGTTGCCGTCGGTGACCAGGGTGGGCGTGCCGTTGGCCTTGAGTAGATCAACTGATATGGTCTGAGCAGGCAGCTGGGTGCCGTTCTGTTGGTTGATGAAGACTGGAGTCACCTTAAAAACACAGAGTTTGTGACCGATGACTTTCCGTGACTTCCATTTTTAATAACGTTTCTCCCCATTGAAAAAGGAAGCGCAGAACTGAGACCATATTTGAGTATCACAGGTAGAACATAATGATTTGTAACTTTGTAAACATTCATATTCTATTTGACAAGGACGCTAAACTGACGATTTACTGCACCTTTTGTCCATTCAAAAGGCCGCCTGGTCTTTTTGGATACCAGGGTTTGGTCTATGGCCCGTTCTCATAAGAAAGCTTTTGTAAAAAAATAATTAAATTATGTTTTGCTCATTTCATGACCATGTGAACCCTGAAAACAAACCTGAAATCAATTTTGTGTTTGCCTTTTTTCTGAATCATCACTTAATGGCCAGTTGAGGTCTCACAAGTTTAGGTGATGCATCATCTGAATTAGGTTTAAAATCAGCATCAGCATCCTGATCAGCATCCTGATGATGATGATGACGACGGTGGGGGGCTGAAACACTTACCGCCTGTTGTGTGCTGACTGTTGTCGCCTGCTGTTTGTGCTGTAGCCTCTGCTGGGCCTTCAGGTGCTTCCTCTGCTGGGCATGATTCAGCGCAGGCTTTGGAGAAGCCACAGTCTGGTTCTGGATCTGCACCTGCACCTGCTTCACCTGGACCTGGTTCTTCAACTGAGTCTGGACCTGGCTCTGAGATTGTTTCAGCTGGTTCTGCAGTGCCAGCCTCTGCTGGTTGAAGTTCTGCTGGGCTAACTTCTGCTGGGCCTGTTGTTTCTGCTGAGTTTGCTGGATGATGAGCTGCTGGAAGTATTGCTGCTGCTGCTTCAGAATGTGGACGTCGGTCTTCTGCTGTTGCTGTTTCTGAGGGCTCATCTTGGTCTCGGCCATTTTCTGCTGCTGCTTCTGTTGTTCGGCTTGTTGGACTTGCAGCCGATGAATCTGCTGTAGTCTGAGCAGCGTCTCCTGGGAGCACTGCATGGGCTGGGTGGCTTTCTTCATCTGGGCCTCCTCTATTACTCCCTCCATGCTTTCCTCAGATTCTGCTTCCTTCTTCACTGTGACCAGCATTCCATTGGGGAGGGTAGGGGGCTGAATCGCCGAGGCTTTTATCAGCGTCTGAAGTTTGACCTCTGGGGAAGTTCTACTCCTCTCACTTCCTTCCTTCTTCACCATTCCGCCGCCTGCCATCTTGCCATGTTCCAGCTGGGACCTGAGGGTCTCTACCAGCCTCTGCTTCTGCCTCAGCATCCTGGTCAACTCCTCGATCTGTTTGTCCTTCTCCTGGAGCATCTGGTCCTTGTCGACGGAGGACGTGTCCATGGCTGTTGCAGATGGTGGCTCCGCAGGTTGCCCGGAGGAAGTGACGAGCCTGGACAAGCTACAAGAGCTCTGGCTCTCCTCTTTGACCATGGAGAGAGGCTGGGAGAGTGGTGAGACGCTGGATGGGTGCTGAGGAGAGGGGTGGAGGGTGAGCTGGGTCAGCGGAGAGCTCACCTGAAGGATGAAGATGCTTCATTACTTGGATGTGTCTTCAACAAAACATCAAGTACTCAACGGTAACAACGGGTATTGGTACTGGTTATGGCATTAGTACAGTATAGTACAAGTATATTGTAGCATAGTTGGCGTATGGTATCAGTATAGCAGTGCATAGCATGGTTATGGTAACAGTATTGTATGGTTATGGTCCATACCAGGGGAAACAACATTTCTTTGTAATAAGCAATGTTTTTCGGTGGATGATGTCATTACACATCATTTTATCACTAAAAAGCCAAAAGCCAGCCAGTTCGTTTAGTCAAACAAACGTGGTAGCCTGCCGTAATGCTCACCATCTCTCCAAACATGTCTCCATTACAGCTGGTCTCGTCTGGACTCATCCCGGCCAAAGACCGCTCAGATGGCGTGGGCGATACTGGGGGGCTGGAGCTAGTGCTACCAAAACGCATGACCCGCCCCGGAATGACAGTCTGAGCCAATGCAGAAAGAGCTATCTTAAAGCCAATCCCTCCTGACTGCATGTCGCTGGTCGTGGTTGTTGTTGGCGAGGACGTGGTAGTGTTGGCCGCTGGGGTCATGCCCTGCTGACTGGGCTGTGATGACCCATTTTTTTGAAGTGCTGCAGTGGCTCCATTTTGCTCTTGGTAGTTGCGGAGCCTCTCGATGAGGTCAATCTTCGTACCGGACACAGTCAAACCCCGAAGTTTCAGTTCCTGTTTCAACTCGGCGACCTGGAGGATGAGAAACCAGATCAACCACCAAATAACAACAATTTACTCATAAGGAAAGAGAAAACAAAGAGTTAAAAAAAGGAAAAAAAAATCGTATTTAGCTTTGTGAGAGCAAACAGAACCGACCAATTTCACTGTGGTGATGGGACCATAAGCTGTAAATTTACAGGCAAATACAGGCACAAAAACAAAGACATAACTGCAGAATCTTTGGTTTTAACCTGTTAAAAATATTGAGATATTTAGCGTCCACTCATCAGATCTGTAGCCCTCTGAATGGACCACCATGGATCTATGTTGTTACTTCAGCAGTTCAAAGTTCTGAACACCGCAGTAAAAACTCAACAGATCTTTTGGATCGCTTGCCAATATAATTAGGCCTGGTGAAATCAACTTTCTTCAACTACTATTTTTCCTTACAACACCCTGCATGTAGGCCTCTGCAACGTTTTAATTTCAGAAAGTCAACAGAGTCAAATTTTGGACAATCTCTGATCACTTGAGTTTTAATTCCACTGAGTGATGAGATAAGTAAGTAAACAACGTTTATATCCCTGATTTCTACCTAATAAATTCATAAAGTTTGTTTCCGACCTATCGACAAAGTAGCCTGAACTCACTTTGAACTCATCCAGATTGGCTGGCAAAGTGCCTGGTTTGGCTCCTCCCACTGCGCTTTGGCTCTGGCGGGCGGCGGCGCCCTGATTAGCGGTGGCTGGAGTGCTTGATGTGGGGATGGTGCGGGAGGGGGATGGGCCACCATTAGTTGAGGGAGGCTGCTCAGCAGGCGGTCTGAGGAGAGACAGAAAATATGATAGCATGGATATCAGATTATTGTTTATTGATTGTTATTATTGCACATTTCTGGGTCACCCAGAAATATTTTCTCTCCTGTTTACTTACTGTGATGTTGGTAGTTTTACTTGCTCCTTATATTTCAGTATTTTCCTGAGTTTGTAGCCTTTCTATTCTCTTTCCTGTTGTTCTTGCTGTCTTTATTACTTTTGTTTGACATCAAATCACCTTGTCATGTTTTAATGTAACCTTTATTACATTAAACGTAGCTTACTGTTATAACACCGCATTACTATTATTGCTATTGTTGATGATTACTATTACAATTATCATTATTATTCTTACCATTGTCATCACAATTATCATTACTAATTTCATTACTATTATGCTCATTATCAATATTATTATTGTTATTATTATCACAAAAAAGTATTATTATAGACAAAAATTAGAGTAGGATGTAAGCATGGACCAAATTATTACGATTGTATGTGACATGTTGTGTAATCACAGTCAGGCACATCGACAAAATGTATTGGAAGGAATCTTACATTGAAATGTCTGCAATCCCGTAATCTTGGATTGTGTAAGAGTGCTCTGATTCATGTGCAGGTAAAGGTGATGCATGATTCCTCTGTGTTACTCAATGACTCAATTACCCCTGATGCATGCTGTCTGGTCCTACCCAACAACAACAATAATCGTGAACAGAACAAGTCAGGGCAGATTCTGAGAAAACTGGAAGTCGTAACCATACATGGCTGCAGGCATGACTTGAACCTCATACGTGGAATAAGGAAACTTAGCTGGCTAGTGGGTAATCAATCATTAACACTTCCACCCACAGAAAGCCCACAGTCATGTTCCACACTCACTTGGGAGGGGCGGGCAGGATGGTGTGGTAGTTGTAGTGCTGCTGCTGCTGCTGGTTAAGGATCTGAAGCTGCAGGAAAAGCTGCTGCTGATGGAGGAGCTTGGCGTACGACGAGTCCATCTGCGGTGGACGCTCCTTTTCGGCCTTCTGGTCTGGAGGGATGTACTGGTGGTACTTCAGCTTCTTCACCTTTGCACAGATGAAGACACGAATCAAAATTACACGAGGAGAAGCTGCACAGTTCACTTTGTAGCTGTGTGCACAATCTGATTTTTAAGAAAAAGCTACGTGTGCATCTAGTCAAGCGTTGAGAAGGAAAGACACGTACCAATTTACTTTATTTATAGAATCCACTACAATATCTGTCTTCATCCATATTTTTATGCATTAAAACGTGACAAAAGACAGCAGAAAAAAAATCTAAATAATAAAGGGAAGACAGAAACTAATTAAGAGTTGGATCCTGGAGGACTAAGAGCAAAACCCGACATTAATGCATGATGATCAAGTAAATGTAGGGTGAAGGAAGAAAGTTGAGATTTTCTATTTATAAGAGAAATAAAACATTAATTAAACAAAGAGGACTTGCAGACATGCAAAGAAACGCGCCAGTCTGTTTTAAACCATGCTGAGGTGCATTAGGATGAATTTTTATGATAATGATCACTCAGTTGTGAATGAAGAGTCAAATTTCCCTTTCTTGATAGTTTCAGCCTGTTTTGGAAGCAATTTGATACAGTAGGCTGACAGAGTGATGAGGCCCAGGCCTTTGGCTACAACAATGACAAACTTTATTCTTTAAAGCTGAACAACCATGATAAATCAGTGTGAACTTATGTCCCACTGACTATCTACATATACTCATTTTCCATTATCATGGAGGAATATTCCCTGTGCCTCCTTACACCATAAATTCAGTATCAGTGTGGGTTAAAAGAATGAAAAGAAAACATGAGGCTGACCTTGGGTTTGTTGTCTTTGGGTTTTTTAGGCCTCTGTGAGGAACGGTCTGAGCTCATCCTAGCCTGAGACTAGGATCGAGGAGAGGAAAGTGAACAAAGGAAAATGGAGAAAACACGTCAAACAACATGTATTCTGAATCGGCTTATCTACTGAATCTAAACTTTTTTGCACCTTCACATGTCCAGTAGAGAGACGGGAGTTTGTTGAGGGTACCGTTGTCCCGTTGGTCATCTTCGGTGGTGGGGAGGAGGCAGACCGATTCATCTGGGGTGGAGGAGGTAGAGGAGGGGGTGGAGGTGGTTGAGGGGTCTGCGTGAGGAACTGAGAGAGTATTGTTCTGGTTAGCGTCTGGATTGTGTTCATATTCAAACGCTTGTGATTCATGAATGACTTTAAACCACTCCCTTCCTGTGACCATACCTGTGTGGGGGACATGTCCCCGTTCTGAGTGAGCATATCAGAGGGGGACAGCTGATGGACGGCACTCAGGGGAGAGTCGTGATTGGTTAGCTGATCTGGTGAAAGTGCGTCGCTGCTGTCTTCATCCAATGAGGAGCTCTCACACCCAGCCCCCTTTGGAGAATCTGTGAGGGGTTAGAAACTTAAAGTGAGGTGTTGTATCAACCCATTGTCCCTTTGAACTGCCTCAAATTAAATATCATGCTCCTGTGGTCTTTGGGCCCCACCACTGCTGACAGACAGCCACTCTGTGACACAGCGGTGGATAAAAGTACAGATATCACGTTTAAAAATGTCTTCAATATCAAAAGTATTTGTCTGCACAATTACTTAAGTATTACAAGTAAAGGTAAATAATAACTGAAGTATTGAAAGTAAAGTAAAGTAAAAGATAAGTAAAGTCATTTTTGTTCTTCTCAGTGTTTTTCTGGTTTTCATATGAACTGAATGATGATCCTGTTCTGTCCTCCTTATGTCTTTAAAGATCAATATGGAGCAGAACTTCAGTTTTTTAAATGTTGATTTAAGTCCCACGACCAGAGAGTAAATCAGGGTCACATGCAGTCACACCTGTGCATCCTCAGGGTTTCCCCCTCGCCAAGAAATTACTGTGAACCCACCCAGTAATCTCAGGATCCCAGCCAGTAATTGGTCACTATCGCCCCGTCGACACTCGCATTCCTTGGGGAGGCGTGTGCTCTTATTGAACCTCAGCTGCTGCAGTACCACAACCTCCATCCATTAGTTGATCAAATAAACATACTCTAATATTCCAATATTACAGTCCCAATCTATTCTATGAAAAAGATATTTCCATCTATGAGAGGAAAAACAAACAAACTGTCCAATCCCTGCCTGTGTTTGCAACGTGAAACGGTCAATCAGCAGATTGTGAAATGGCAAAGACTTACTGGAGAAAAGTAATACAAAACGTGTGGGACGTGTTCTTTCAAAACAGATCTCTGTCCAAACATCTGAGGTTGTGACACAGTGTAATATTGTGTGGTTTTTAATGACCTTTATCTGGTATTCCCGGCATTGTGTTGTGTGTTTCTTCTTTCCGTCTATCTTAATCACAACAACGCAATGTTTTTCTTAAATGTGAGTTTGTGGATTGTCTTTTTATGACAACTAGGGATGCACCAGTATGTCTTTCTCAAACATGGACCTACTACATATTTCACTTAAATGTAACCTCCCTTTGACTGTAACAAATTGTCATTACTGACATTTTAACATTCAATTATGATTTTTTTTATACAAACATGGCCTTGCTACACATTTCAGTTAAATGTAAGAAATCCAGTGGATTTCAGTCCCAACATACAACTGTAGCAAAACAACTTAAATGATATATTTTATTATAGTGTCATCGCAACTTCTGTCTGTGAGGAGGTCCAAGCCTGATTTGAAAAAGTGAGGGTCCAGTTCTTTTTGACGAAAAGATGCTTCTCTGCATTCTCAGCTGTGAGCCTGTGCCCTCGGCAACAACACATGCGACACACGGAAGGTGAGGAAGTCCAGCGTCACTTGTGGCGTTAATCATATTTTTAGCGTTATCCCAGAGCACAAATCATCATCAAATGCACCAGTGACGGCTTGGCTAGTGTTCGAACACCGAAACTGTTTTGCACGTAGGACGACTTTCCGAGGGGTAAAATCCGCATCGGTCCACTGTGCACGCTGTCGTAAAGTGGTATCAGCTGTGATTGTATCGGAGTTGTTTTATGAATGCAATTAAAAGTAAATGCGCACAGTATCAGACCGGTATCCGATACCGTTATCAGTGCATCCCTAATGAAAACGTCACTGTACGTCAAACTATACCACAGAGGTGTGTGCGTTTACCCAGCATTGAGTCTTCCAGAGAGCAGTCACAGTCCACAGACAGGATGTTCTTGTGGACCAGCTCGATGGGACCCGGTCGGTGGGAGATTTTGTCGTTGAGGTCGTCAGCCAGGCGGGCTCGCTTCAGCTGGAGCTGCTTGGCCTGCAGGGACGGCTCTGCAGACGTCTCTGTGAAGAACGTGACGTGCATGTCAAACACCTGGGGAATGCCTCAGCTTTATCCACAACATTATGCTAACCTGATGGGAATTGACCCAGGCATTTCTAACAGACCCAGAGAGGGTATTTTTAACATAATCAAAACTTTCCTACACAGAAAAATAAACCTACAATTTATTACATGCTCATGAAACCTTGGAGAATATGTATTTGCAGAGTAGTGACAAAAGGCATCATGGGTGGGCAGCACCAAAGAGTCAGACAAATCTGTCATTGTATGATGAAAAGCAGAAATGATGAACAACTCTGTTCATATTAAAATGTGTGACTAAAATTGCTGATCAAGTACTTCACAGTGTGGCTATCAACAATTACAGCTGGACTGTATGCAGATGAACATACAAAGGAGGAAGTTTGCAGAAATTTGATCCGAAACACTTACTTACTTGGAATTGGTCAAGTTCATAGTTCCATTTCTTTCTTTTCAAAATACTTTTACTTCCATTCTTCACTTCTGATTTCACACAGGAAACTGACACGCATTGGCACGGCGTAAAACTCACCCTCCAGGATGTGCATCCTAACCAGCTCAGAGCGTTCAGGGCGACTTCGGATCTTCCTCTTCAGATAATCCTCAGTCTGGGCGCAGACATATGAGAGGAGGATAGGATATGGAAAAAAAAAAGAGGATGACAAGAAGGATGCAGAAAGCATTAAGATAAGGAACTAATGAGTAAAGAGGCAGAACCAACAGAACAAAAAAGTACAAACACCGTACGTTTACCAGACCAAGGCCTTGATGAAGTTAAAGATTCTCAGTGCGGTTTTTAGCTGTGGTTATTGCGCCTATTCTTCTTCTTCATTTTGTACCAAGTGCAGTTACTGATATCAGCAAAGTAAAATCAGCAGCAGCATTTAACCCCAACTTTAACATTCACTTTCTCAGGCCAGTTTCAGGATCGGTTCATACAGTGTGAGGAGGTAGAACCATCTGACTGTCGTATGATTGGATGAACTTATAAATTTATCCAGTTCCCCATCTGATTTTCCCAAACTGAATAACCCAGCTTGCACAGTGCACAGATAGAGCAAAGATCATTCGGCTGACATGTAGGACGGGTGGTGTGGAGATCTGGAACCATCTTCAAAACATCTTCCCAGCCGTCTCACTGCTTCCTTTTGTTTTTTCATTCCGTGGACAATAGTATGACATGTAGAGAAGCCCTGTGCGAACCCTCTCGTTTTGACAGACTTTGTCAACACCAGAATTGAGGTGGTGCGTGCCCAGTGTGAGCACCCTCTGCTAGCAGATCGAGGAGTTTGTACAATGTGAGCATAATAACCGAGGAGCGGGCAACACGATTTAAATCTTAACTTCAGCAAAAATAGATAGGTGGTTTATATAGAAAAGAATTTTATTTTAATACCACTTTGTATTGTGCTCATGATTATTGATATGTCACATCCTGCGAGCAAGGAAATGTCTACAATACAAAGGCACTTTAGTTTAAGATGAAACGTTCTTCTGTGAGCATCGAACCTTGAGGTTGATGCTCTATGAACAATTCTCCAAAGTAATTTTAACTAAGCAAATCCATCATGAGAGACACCTGATGTGTTAAAAACACTCACCCGTGCTCGCTCTAGACTCCTCCGCTGTTCGTGAAAGGCTGCCGGGCTCTTCAGCGCTGCAGCGGGTGAGGGATGGAAGGGGTTCGTGAGAGAAAAAGGAGAGAGGGGGTGAATGAAGCTCAATCGGACCAATGGGAGTAGCAACGCTACGAGTCAAAATGTGAAACTGAGTCGGCTACAGAGGAACACAGGCTCAAAACAGAAGTGGGCAGAGAACGAGAAGGTCAGGAGTATGAATCTAAACCACAAACTATGATGACAGCTACAGCAACAAGATACGAATAAGTTTAGTGAATACGTTTCTTTTGCGCTAATAGACGGAAGTTCTGAGGTCTGAATGTACGTTTGGGCATTTTAGTACCGACTTCTTTCACTTGTCCGTAACAGGATTGAGGGCATAAATGCGATTAAGAGGAATAGAAGACTCAAAGAGTTCCTGTCACTGCTTATGGTATAACTCGTGAGTTGCGTAGTCACAGCAATGCTTTATGAGGAAAGTCTGCCTATTGAGGCAAAGCACTAATTAAGACGTTTACGTGCCTGAATGGATCGGTTCATCATTGTATCATTTACGTCTGTTACTCAGAGAGCACACTTTGATCTGAGCCAGTTTAATGTGCATTAAGGTGTGTACATGACGCTTGAAAACCAAATTTAGTGCGTCAGTGCTCACAGTATAATTAAAGTTATAAAGTGAATGCAAAAGTACGGAAGTGTGTCATTGTTACACGAGGACACTAAAGGGCAGCGCAGGATGGGTGAACCAAATATCTGCACTTGCAGCTCAACAGTGTGTGTAAATCTATATAAACATCATGTAACGCTATCATTTGCTGTGTTTTATGGTACTTTTAAGCAGAGTCAGAGAGTGTGACATGAAAGCGGTGTTGCGTTTCCTTCCACATTCATTGATAGCAGACAGGCCGATGGAGCTCAGCTTCAGACTAATATATGGACCGAGGCTGGGAGTCTGAGAGACATCAATTCTTGATGACCAGCAGTCCTAGCTGGATCTTTAAAAAGGAGTGAGGAGACAGAGGAGAGGGCGCACTGATGAATAGGCCGCTGCCCATGAAGAATAGATCAATTTATCACTGTGCTCAGCCATGACTGTCGTAATGTACCTCGGCGATGGTGTGCGTGCGCCAAGTATTTGTGTATTTCAGGAAAGATTTAAGAGTAGCTGCAATACTGTTACGGCACACAGTGAATCTCATTTAAGGGAAAAGCGATGAAAACCTAATTCAGGGGCATTAAAATGGATCTTTTCCTGATTCCTAAAAAGATTGGGATTTATTGTTTCACTTAAAAAACAAAACACAGACCCATAAATGTCTCAATCAGTTTAAAATTGTACTCCATTACAATTACTGCACGGTTTCTATAATCATCTTGTATTTATTAAAGTTTGCTTCATGATTCAAGACTTTGAAGGTAAGGATTTTTTTTTTTTCATAGTTTCAAAAAGGTGTATAAGTTTTATAATTTTGTTTTCCAAGCCATTAGTCTGAGTTTATCTTAGAATCTGCATTCTAGTGAGGCTACAGCGAGACAAAGGGTTTTAAATCGTTCAGAAATGAACATTTTGTACACCTCCCAAACGCAACAGAAGCTGTACAACAGAAGTGAGAATTAAGCAAAGCTAAACACTGTTGTCATGCTCTAAATTAGGAAGGATATTGGGAGGTCAGGGTGGCAGTTAATGATGTAAGACAGCAGCGTTCTGATTGGCCAAAACCTGGTGAAATCCCTGCCAACGGGTGTGTGAGTGTGGACATTCTGGTTCAGCAGGCCGTTGTGTATACGTGTGCCACTGGTGAGAAAGTGGGGGTGGGGGCATTCCTGAAGTCACTGTCCTGGACGTTCAGAGACCTACATACCAACGTGCCAGGATGTTAGCAAAGGGTCAAAGACACAAACAACATGAGGGGGTTACAGAGACAAAAGACAAAGACAAAGCGCCTTATTCCACCGATGACTATTTAAGGGACAACTTCATTCTAATGGGTTTAATTTCTGATCGGTCCAAACATCTACATGGAAGTTTAACTTTGACTGAGAGAGAGAAATAAGGGCAATAAACGTAATCCATACCATAATTTGGAATTGGCACAAACGGAAGAAGAAGGGAATTCATTACAGCAACTGCGAAGGAGCAATTAGACTGTCTACAGGATCTGGATCCTCATCCAGTGTCTGCATGAGGACTCAGTCTTTTGCGCTGTCGCATCGTGTCCTGCACATGGCCTGCATTTAAAAGGTGGACCGACGATCAAACTAAACACCAGCCGATAAAGAAGCCGTCGGTTCATTCTTTGATTCCAAAGTCTCTCACTTCTGGACTGATACTTTTTCATGGTTGGATTATCAAAACATTGAGCATATTTCTGCAGTTTCTATGGGTGCACATGCATCTTTTCAGTTTAGAAATGAGACAATTAAAAAGGGGAAAATAAAACAAAGACACTGCTACTTGCCTTCTGTGATGAGCGGAACTCGAAAACAGGAAGTGAATATAAAAGAAGGGGAAGCTGCCCTATTTGATAACACAAAGTTGCTTCAAGAGACCATCACAAATGCAACACGCATGCACATACACATGCAGATAACACATTCGGAAAAGGGACTGACACTTTCTGCAAAAAGTAACTGAAAAAGCTGCGGCTAAGGTGGAACCACCGTGAATTCCACGAACACGGGCAGAAATGAGGTTGTGAAACAAAACAAATCACAATTATATATATATATAGATATAAATCACTCAAGAATCGTCATAGAGACGTAGACTGTCATCTAAAAAAAAAAATGTTGCACAACAGCTTGTTTAGCAACCACCAATCTTGCACCCAGACTTATTTTATGGACAGGCGCATTTTTACAGTAGTGAATATGAAAAACATTCAGACTTTCCCCCCGTTGACATTTAGGAGCAAGATTCAATTGTTTTAAGTTCTGCTCCTAAACAATCTGCTAAATCTAGTAATATTGACTTGCAATACTGGATAACAATCATGATACATATTGCATTGGCAGCTAAATTTTGCTGTAATATTGTATCAGAAAGTGTGGCAATGCACACGACTAACAGACACTTTGCACCAAGTTCTTTGCTTCGATGATCGACTGCCAACAACTCGGCGAGCTTTGGTTCGTAGAGGACTTTGCTTAAGAGCGCTCGGGATGAATTAAACGTTCTGAGCGCTGTCAGCTGTAGATTTAAAACGGAACTTAACACAGTGGCATGCGCAAGTTGAGATCGTGCATTTAGAATTCAGTCAGAGAGAGGGGGCTGACGCCGACACTTACGTGGCATGATCCCTTGGCTGACCAGTTCCTCTCGTGTGCGTCTCTGCTGGAGTTTGAGTTGGAGGACTGCATGGAGGCAGGAGGAGGTGAGAGAAGAAGAGAATTAGATCAACAGTCCAATCGCCACACTTGCGAAGGTAAGAGTCCACACGAACATAGGTGCAGTTTGGCCGATCCTGAAGAGGATCAGGGTTCTCGGAGTCTCAGTTCATCCTCCTGAGTCCCCGTCTTCCACTTTTTGAGCGATACAAATAAAAGAGGAGGGCATAAAGAGGGTGTGCGGTGTGTAGCATACTACACACTTCCTGTTTCTGGTCTGGAGTGTTTTTTATCATTGTGTGCCGAGTTTGTGTGAGTGTGTCTGTGTTTCTGCATGACCACAATCGTTCTTAAAATAAAAACAACAAGAAACAGAACAAAACTTGCAAAGAGAAATGAACGATTACGTAGAGAAAAACCAAATATAAAAAGCTGTTGTTTTTTTCTAATCTTTCCTATGGGCCTATTGCACGGTCATTTCAAAACAGGAAGCAGTCATTACATAACATAGAGGTTGGGTGAGAGAGAGTTTGAGACGCAGAGGTCACAACAGAGGACCCAACGACAACTCAACTCCAGAGCAGCAAATGTGATGCAATTAAGGTCTGAAAAAAACTCTTGTTTGAAATACGGATTGAATGTAAGCGTTTCAAGTGTTCACAGATGATGAAAACCTACACACAAATGAGCATGCAAATTCAGCGTTCTGCTGATGTGGTTATGTTCAGCATACACCCTAGATGATGACAACAACTTAGTATTCTAAGTATTCTAATTCTGCCCCTTGATAACAGCTGGCACAGTAAACTTCCTGTTTGATTTTCACGCAGCCATCCCCCGAAGTTCGTGACCAATCAGTTAGCGTTCCTAAGTGACTTTAGTTCATGTTTAAGGAGTCTTTTGGATTTTTTGGAATATACATATAAAAAGACCACTGAGTGACACTGTATTATTGAACAATAACTAGGATAAGAAGGCAGAATGTTACACAGCATCACACAGCACACGATGAAATAAATAAAGATCGGAAAAAATTGACCAGGAGGCAAAAATGAAGTAAATCAAGTCACTGTGAATGTTCCGGATGTATTTCTGTGCGGGAAACTGGACAAAGGATGTACGGCCTGCAGTGCTGACTGCCGGGATCAACTCAGTGGAACTAGAAATACACCGACAGCGTTAGAGTAGTTTTACTCTTTAACCAAATTCTGATACTGAACACGACAGTTGTGCTGAACATTCGCCTCGTTGCTGAATATTAACTAATCAAACAACGACAAATGTAAATATGTGCTACAGAGTTTTTTATAGCTATAGTTATCAACACCGACACACATCTACAGACAGACAGGCTCTTTGGTTGTTACCGCAGACCCTTGTTTGTGGGGCGATGGTTGTACCGAGGTCAATGTGTAAGTGATACTGCACTATTTTTCCACCGTGCTTCTTGGCAATAAATACTGTTTCCATTTTAAAACCGAGGAAGTGACGCACAATTACAGATAAAGATGTGAGGTTCATCTTGGTTTTATGGAAATAATAATATCAGAGTAAGTAAAAGGCTCTTACAGCGAGTGATATCTTCTAAGGAGGAGACTTTTTCAGTCTGAGCTTGTTTATGTGTGCCAGCTGTCCCTGTCAGAGGGGTGGGAGTGTGTGTGTGTGCGTGCGTGCGTGCGTGCGTGCGTGCGTGCATTAAGTGGAACCCACCGGTGGAATCTTCCCGGTATGTCTCTGGGGCTGAGGGCTTGGGGTTGTGTGTGTGTGTATGTGTGTGTGTGTGTGTTACTTTGAGGCCCAGCAGCACCTGTTCCTCCGCACTAACAGAGTGACATCACCAGGCTACCAGGCTAGTTAACATTTAGCCGTCTTGTGTCACTGCTGCTGCCTTCAACTAAGACAAACATTCGAGGACTGCACAGCAACAACTGAAGGTCTGACTTCATACCTGAGCTTGTGGAAGTAAACATCCAATCCTTGGCTCTTAATCTTGGCTGGGCCTCTGCTATTGTGTATGCACTGCAGCTATGGAGGCTCCCTTCTGGAAGCAATAACATGTCAGCTCACACTCAGTGGAGTAAACACTGAAGCCTAAACAGACACGCGGGCACGGCTGTAGTGTACATACACTTTAGCCGCGCTGCTAACACAAACTGCAGCAGCTAAGAGATTCATTAGGTCTCTGGAGCCACACATGAGTAGACAGTTAAGGAACTCACGTGTCAATATGAACGCAAACCTGAGCTGACCGAAGCAGGGCAGAGTGTGGGATAAGATGCCGCACCACTTGGCACCTAACAGGAAGAGGTTTATTCTGGGAAAGAGAATCTTACACTTTCTCTCTATTGCAGCCTCACATCTCTTCGTCTTCCTTGAGACACACACACGCACGCTGGTTGTTATCTCCATTTTTCTGCAAATAACCAGCCTGCAGAACCTGTTCCTGCACTGTCTTCCCCTTCATGTGAACTTCAAAATCTTAGCAAGGATGTTTTCTCGCCAGCAAACAAGACTAACAACTAAAGATGAACAGAGAATACTTTCAAATAAGTAGTTTTGTAGTAAACCTGAAATTCGATGATAAAATCTATCAGAGTTGGACACGACGAAACCTTTTCAACTCTCTCACCAATGTCAGTAACAGACTGGTGTGAAAATCTACCTCAAACATCTCGAAACAAGTGTGAAAGGAAGCATGGCTGTTAACACACTAAGTTGGTGTGAGGATTAAACACGAATCATGTCACGATATTTAAAAACTTACCAAAAAAAAAAAAATTAAAAAAATTATCACCCACTGAGAGGCTGGTGTAAGAACAAACATGAAATCAAAGGAAACATATACATATATATTCAATCAAATACATATAGAAATGAAAGAGCTGTAGAAGGTGACTATTGGTGCCAAACGTCTAAGTCACATCTGGGGCCCGGAGCAAACAGAGGGCTTAATTCAGGTTTGAGGGCCATTTCAGTTAATTTAGTGCAAGGATAAAAAGGCAGGGCAGTTTTATTGGGATACTAGGACAGAGCCAAAACCATCCTCCACGTAAAGAGGGAAAGGCAGCAGAGAAAACCGCACTCTAATCCGAAACATCGTGAGGAAAATTATTTGTAAGAAAGAACGCACTGATGTTAGTTGTAAGTATTCTCAGAGCATTTATGACATGTGGAGGACATGCTTGTGACAATGACTTGTGTAAAATAAGACGTTTACGTGCCTGAATAAATCACCAACGTGTTACTCAAGCATAAACATACTGTCTACATACAATCACCTATTTAACATCCGTTGTGGGAGTGTGCAAGCAAGGTTTGCTAACATATTTGATCATAGTTTACAGGAAGGATCAAAATGACATTATCACCTCCACGCATTACTTACTGCAGCCTAAACGTCTACAGAGGCCACCTGAAAAATCACACCATTAGGGAACGTGTGATCCATGTAAATCAAAGGCCGGTGAGAGGGAGGGGGGAAGACGGAAGGCGGTGAGGGGGATCCAAAGGTCTCGGCGGCCAACTGGGCTAATCCTGCAGCGCTCATGTGTCATTAGGTCTGATTAAACATGCTTGAGTGTCATCACTGTCCCCCCGCCTCCACGCCTGGCACGGCTAAGCCTACACTCGGACTGCATCGACACATGTAAAGGCAGCTTGCGTCCTGCCCACACTGGATGACGAAGCAGACACACGAGAATGTGTCGATAAAACGTGATCAGAACGTTGTGTACCCAGCTGACGAAAATCTACGCACAAAGCCCAAAGGAACAATAAATAAACTTGGCAATGGCCTTGCAAATGTTCTGTGTTGAAGGACTGCTAATGGACACTTGCAGGAGCTCGAGTTTTCTGCACAGCAGTGCCATTTGATTTCATCTGACAAACAGTAAGATGATGAGCAGCCAGTGACAACAGAAAATGTTTGGCACTTTGGTGACAGTGGAAAGAGATTGGACGACAGATGAAGGTTACGACAGTTCATGCCTCAGAATCCCAGGGCCACACTGTGCTGCAAAGCCAGATGAGGGCTGGAGGAGTTGTAGTGTACACTAATTATTAACACATGCTTGTTCTTTGGGGTCACATTTCATCAATTGTGATGGTTGAGGGAAGGAAAACCATCCGAAATCACATACTCCCATCTATAAAATGAATGACTAAAGTGATGACTAAAGTGGTCCATAGAAATGGCAATGATTCAAAATCTCCTTTTTGTACAGCTACAACATTTTTTTGTCAATTGAGGCTGCATTTCAGGTTCACAAAAGGGGGCTAAATCAGGGAGAAATCTTGAAACTGTATACTACTGTTCAACAAAAGACAAAAACAGCGCAGCCGAGTGTGGGAAAGACACACACAAAGCCCACATACCCTATTTCCTGCTACTGTGTATTCTTCATGAAGGAGTGGTATAAAACATAGAAGCATACACAGACTGATCGGATGTCTATGCATGAAAAATACATTTGGGATTCACAATTTGGGGTAGAAAGTAATTATGAAGCGATGTATAGGTCGTTCCATAGCAGATGTATGAACAAAGCTTTCCTGGCTTCATGCCGTTCTCTCCACGCTCGCTTGTCTCTCTGTTAGCCCCTGATATCATTAGTGTATGCGGTGTTTGACAAGCAAACGATGAACACATCTGGGCTCACACAGCAAAAATCACTGCGTGAGAACAGGAAAAACAGACCTGGACAGAATCTCCAGCATGTACTTCACTGATGCGACTGGCAGCTGTGGCTTCATGCATAATGTCAGTGCAACATGTCAGCTGTTTAAAACTCTTCTGTCTTGTCCATGGAGCCTTTCCACCTTTCAGGTTTAAGCTTGTAGAAATGTTTGATTGATGTTCTATGGCGCAGATACATTTGTTTGTGGCTAATGTGCAACTGAAACCAAGCAGCTAAATGCGAATTGTAATTGAAACCAACACTCCTGTAGCACCATCCATCCATCCATCCACCAACCCACCCACCCATATCTAGGTCTTATCCATGCCAGTGTCATGGTGGGGCTGGAGCCTGTCCCAGCAGTCAATGGGCGAAAGGCAAGTGTCACCCTAGACACATCACCACTACATCTCAGGGCTGTACGCAAACCGTGTTATTGAAATCAAAATTACATAGACCGGGAAACTCAATCAAGTACCATTTCAAGATTTCTAGGGAGCTACGTGTATGTACTGATGTGAACATGAGGAGTGAGCCACACTCAAATTTCTTGTGCCTATACTGCCTGTGAGCAGTTTGTATCTCCCACCTTCTTTCAGACTGTGATAGACATGTCTGTCATCATCCATCTTCAGTCCTGCCTTGTCCAGTTCATCTACCATTGGAGGAGAACCCAACGAGGAGGGGTCAAAGGACAGGCAATGGTTGGTGTCCAGCATTATCACTCCGAACAGAGATCGATTACTTGGTAAACATTGAAGTTTAATTCCTCGTCCTGAGTCCCAAACAATGGCTGATTCGGCCGAACAGTCCTTGATGTGTCAAAGCAGCACCAGCTGTCCCTTTAATTAGCTGTCCTGGGATTCCACGGGAAGGATGAGGATCAAATGCTTCACAGGACTCCCATGCTTCATACAAGTTCGAGAAAACCTCTACCTAAATCCAGACAACTAAGAGAAAACACGCGACTGCCCGTCTCCTCTGTATCAGGGCGATCGATGGTCTGTCTCTCTTTCTCTCCCTTCTTCCCTCTGTTCTCTCCTTCTCTTGCAGTGGCAGCCGGCAAGTCACGACAGCGCTGTTCCACCAGCAAAGATTTCCAACAGAGACGGGGAAGAAATCCACAGGGTAAACCGAGGCTGAAAAGAGCAAGAGAGCTGAGGGAGGAAACTGAAAAGAGGACAACGGTGGAGGAAGAGAGGACACAGTGAGCTCAGCTCAGCAGAGACAGGCAGTGAGTCTGCTCTGGTTGCAGCACCTCCTGGATCTCTCTCTCTCACACACACACACACACACACACACACACACACACACACACACACACACACACACACACACACACACACGG
>OMNV01008754.1:29119-78869 GCA_900303265.1 Brotula barbata
GGGGGCAAAAGACTGAAAGAAGCATCAATAAGGACTAAGTGCTGAAACACAAGAGTTGGAGAACAGCTGGCAGCTGTTAGCATCTGGTAATATGAACCTCCACAGTAAAGGGGCTGAGGAAAGGATGGTAGGGGCGGAGGTGGTGTAAAGTTCAACACAGGCGATTTTCAGACACACGGGAAAACCAGAATCAGACCTGAGGCAGAGCGTGGTTCTCCCTGTCCGCCCGTCTCGGATATATGTCATAGGATGTTACATAACCCCCACATCTGAAATCATTTTAATACATGATTGAACCCCTTTACCTCCTGCTCTACATCTACAGAAACACGGGCCCGCTCAACACCTTTACAGCTGCTGCGAGAACAAACGTCGGGGAAGAGCGGCAGCAAAGAAAGGCTGCTAGAGCCAATTAACATGACGGAGAGAATAAATAAAAGACAATTTAAAGAGCTGAAGCGGGAGCATGTGGACAGCATATGAGCCTCTGACGGGGGTGAGAAATGGTTGCAGAGGTTATTCTTTGGCTGGAACATTGTCTGATGTGTGCCAGATATGAAGATCCAAAACCACGTTAAGACAGACAGAGAGAGCCAGTCGTACGGAACGAGAGAGAGCCAGTCGTACGGAACACCATTATCAGTTAAAAATGGATTCCACGACCTGAACATGACATCTATTTACATGTAGTCATGTGTGTTCTTGCAGGTACTTTCCTTTTAGTTAATTGTGGGTTTCACAGGCCTCTTCCACCCACCTTTCCTTCCTTCCTTTTCTGGTTTTATTTCCGTACAACATCTGATAAAGTCATCATCATTCATGAGACATAGCCCACAGGTAGGACAGGGTTCTACTTTCTGACTTTAAGTGAAAAGCAAATGCTGAGTGATTTGTGCGTGGCAGACGCTAATCTCATGTTTATCAAAAGGGTTCTGACAAGTTCAACACGCCATTGTTAATGATCAGTAGTTTCCATCCAACTGTTTTTAAGCAAATGCTTGATGGAAATTTGATAATTTTTCAAAATCTGCACAACCTTTGTGTGCTGGCCGGAGGTGGAAATGTTTTGTTTTTTCAGATGTATAAATTGAATGTAGATGTAGCTGCCATGTGAAAATGTGTGAAGGCTATCAGTAGCAGAATTTTTTCTCTCCAAAATTTCTGAATCTCATGTATGAGGAAAAAAATACAACTGTAATGATAGTGGGAAAACAGCAACGGAATGCAAAACCATGAGCGAAGTGGAATATAAATATAAATATAATGGGCCCATCGTTACATCTCTGTCTTCTGAGATTAACAACGTAAATAAACGAATATTTGCTTGAGTTTTATTTGAAACGGTGAAGTAATTGATTGTATTTTATTATCTGCTTCAACTGCATCCAACGCCTTAAGGTTCTACCAGCGTAGCGTTTGCAGATATGGCATATTGTCGATAGGTCCGCCCATCTTCTACTGTCGCAAATGAGTGACAACATTTCACTGTCTGCTAGCTGTTTGAGCGTCCCCAAGTCAATCACATTAAAAGAGACAAATCAGACTCAAAGTTTGCTTGTTTTTGCAGAGTTCTGACTTAGCAGTACAGCCCTGAATGAACTCTTTTCACCCCCAGCACAAACAGTCGTGTCCTGAAATGTGATGGACCTGGGCTGGCAGATGGACAGTGATAGACTGGCAGGATAGGAGCCAAACTTTCCCTGTCTGTTGACAATGCTGATACGATCTACAGTTATCTACACACATTCCCGTTTGGGTGGCTGAAAAAGACAGTGACAGTTCAAAGTTCCCACACACTGAATGATTGCTCAATTATTTTGAAATTGTTTTGGTATAGATCTGAAGTGTTGACCTCAAACCAAGAAGCTGCGGCACGATGAATGTGGCTGCAATTCTTCAAGGTTTTCACTTGTCACTACCGGCGCACCTGCACATTGATTAAACCAGGATGAATGTCCTCTTTTGTATGAGAAGTAAATAATAAATGTCTCGCAGAACTGAAGCTCCCGCTGTTTGCGCCCGTTGCTGTCATCAACGGTGAATTTCCTTCCACACATGGCTCAGCATCTGAGTCACGGTCGCTAAATAACAACAGTCCTGTCAGCTCCCCGTGACCTCTGCCGCAGGCATCAGCCAACGTTAAGTGCACCACGCTCGCTCCGTTAACCAGGTGAGTCACAGGCTAATGGCTGCTGTATTATTTAAGAAACGCCAGAGTGAGTGAATCAAGCTGAGACACGAGCGAAAACTCCTGTGTGTGGAGTGGCTGTGATTGTGAGCGCTCGCGAGTGCACTTTTGTTCTTGAACCCCTCATGCCGTATTATCACATAATAACTTGGTTCTGAATGTGCACTGAGTAATTCTAGTAGGAGGAGCTACTCAGGGAAAGAAAACTCTTGCGATGCGGGCAGATGGCTCGCTTGCATGATCGTATGATTTATACATGCAAACATATATAAAAATATAAATAAATAGAAGTTCAATTATATTTTCTGGCACAATTATTAGGGAACACTTAAAAAAACTGCCAATAGGCTAGCTAGCGCTAATCATATAACCTGCGCAAGGCCTGCGGTGATTCGTGGGCTCGCAACATCACAAACGTAAATCTATTTCTGGTTCGTACATAATTGTATGTATGTTTTTAATTTATATGGACCTCGCACTATAGTATACTGTAAGAGTGCAGTATATATTTGGGATGGAGCAAATGGGTGTTTTGGTGCTCATAGAGGCAATATGGTGTGCATTACAGATCAATTATGGACACATATGTGCATGCATCTGCACCAAAATGTGGGATAAAAAGCTGTAAGTGTGTGTGTGTGAGCGTGTGAGAACATGTGTGGGCTTATGTGCCCCTGATTATTTTAAGACCAGCGCTCATCTCGTTAATGTGTACAGAATAAGATAGGTGTGCACTTGTGTGTGTTTGTGAGTGTGTATTTAAAGGTCTCTGGGTTACATGAGTGGGCTTGCACAGGCGCTACGCTGGCGTGGAGGCACTCAAGGATCTCGTTGCTACGATCAGACTTGCAAACCTCTTCGTGCGCTTTGCTGATAAAGTGCTTTCTTTAGCTTCAGGCTACAGATCAAATCTGCCTGGCTGTGCTCATTCTGCATTATCCAATTGGAATGTACAGGATCTCACACATCAAAGCTGTGCAGGTTCGTATGTGTGAGTGTGTTGGTAAAATACCACGCTGTCATGACACACTGTGAATCTGGATGGCTACCAGGGCCTGTAAGTACGTGTTCAGGTCCCAGAAAATTGCATGAGACGCGAGGACGGCCCGCGTGTGCGTATGTGCATGTGTGTTTCGGGTGAGTGAGCGGTGCATGAGGACCAGGGTGCAGTAAATTTGTAAAGGCTTGCATAAATATGCTCCAGCTTGTATGTTTATGAGACTGACATAAGCTGTTTACATTAAGCAAAAAGCACACCATTTGGCCTCCAGTTGTTTAGATTCCAGATGTTATATAAGCACAATGGTGGGTGCTGAGACAGAGCTCCTCCCCCGTCAATTATCATTTATCACCATACTGTTGATGAGTATCTTTCTGGAAGATTCACTTGATAAAACTGGAGTGGATTTGTTCTCTTGAACAGGAAATCCCTTTGAGAAGATTCTGTGTGTTGGTTCTTTGGGTTTATCGCAATGCCGGAACAGCGTCAAAGTCAAAGAGGCGAGCAGACACCCGGCTGTGTTGTATTTGCTGCAGCTGTGTATTTCGATTGCTATGAAACGTGACACCCTCCCCTGGTATCCATGTCTCTGCTCCTTTTGATGTCCTTATTATTCCATGGTCTCCACTCTCATTTTTTACCTTGTCTTCATTCCCCTGCCCCACTCCATGCTCTTTCCTCCATCTATCACTCTCTCAATCTCATCCTTCCCTCTCCTCTCCCCTCCCACTCTCAGACCGACTGAGTGTTGTGGGGCCTCTGCTGCTGGCAGCCTCCCAGTTTGTTGCATAACAGCACCATCAACCACACTGAATCACACTGCTCGGTTGGACAAGGACGGCCTCGGCCAGGCTTGATATCAGGCCACCAAATCTTACACACAGCCCAGCAGCAAACCGTCAGGCTGTACGGTGTCCGATACATTTACATTTTAAATTTCTTGATTGTTTATGGCGCAGCACTCTGCAGTGTAACGCCACAGCATTAGCTAAGGTTCATCTATTGTCATTATGTAAGGGTGGGGAGACATAGGGATGTAATTTGTGACAAGTATGAATGACGTTATTACCCCAAGGCCACGCAAGGAAACCTCATTTGAGGAATTTTGACATAATCTCATCACACCCGATCCAGGTCCAGATTTCAGACTGGCTCATGCTTTCTCCAGCCGAGCCTTAGTTTCTAAATGACAACCTGTACAAAGACCAACACTTTTTCTCAGCTAATAGTCGACATCAAATGTTTACTGATTAAAAAAAAAAAAGGCAGATGTGAAACTATGGAAGTCACTAAAACATTTAGCAAACAGATAAGACAAGACCTTCCTGGGTTTTGACCGACATGTGCCCTTGTGAACCAAAAACCTGCAGGGGTTCATTCCAAACATCACAGCAGCAGATTTTGCAGGATAAGGTCTCTCTCTACAGTTGTAGAGATCAGTTACTGTAACAGTGCTGGGACTGGGGAACACTGCCTGAATGCATGTTAAATCCATTCCCAAGTCTCCCTGGCTGCATACCGAGCCTATGTCATGGTCTGGAACAAAGTGTTCCGACTGAAATGAGTAGGTCATTCCCCGTGAAATGTGGAGCAGAGTCTGTAATGCCTCTAACCTATTTTTCCCCAGATCCAGTCTCCGTCAGCGGGCCCGTTTTCATGGCTCGGCCCACCCTCCCGAGCAGCCTGCATTACTCAGGGAGCAGCGGCACTTTGTCTGGACGGTTGACAGTTTCCTTCACTCTGTCTGAGTCCAAATAATCAGCCCCACCTTTCACACTCAGCCTGCCCCCTCGTCTCTCTCCATCTGCCCCAAGCTGCATGGGAGCATCCAAACCCTGGCCTCAAAGTGCCGACTGTAACCTTCGACTGGGACGCCGTCTCAGCGAAAAATTGGGAAAGGTGTGATTGACATAACTCATCTAATTCATTTGGTAATAAAGCAGGTTGATAAAGAACAGAAACTGATGTCAACGCTTTTTCCTGCATATAGGAGCTGGATTACTTCCGGATGATTTGATCATGACAGAGACATTGCACACTAATCCGTTCGATTTTTTTCTTTCTTTTTCAGTTCCAGAGAAATCTACAACATGTCTCCACAGTGCATGTGGACGCTTCCAACAAAACTGTAATAAATAATCACTCCCTCAAGGCATACAGCCTTTGAGACAATAAAAGCACAACGATGATAAGGTTGTGAGCTTCCCAGATAATGAATGTGACGTCTGCTGTGTAAAATCCTATTTGGATGGAATTGGTTCTCAGGACACATTTCTGTGTGCTCACTATTATCACAGAACATCCATAATGTTCACACGCAATTGGCACAGAATAAGATTGTGGTATAAGTTACACAGATGAGGTGTCTGCTCCATTTACACGTTGTCATTACTTTGGGTACTTGCATTGTTCAAAAGAACCAAAATAATCGCACAGACGCCCTGGGTTGCTATAACCTGTTATTTATATCATTTCAAAAAGAGTGAACATGAAGTCCAGAAAATGTATTGACTTGACCAACTTTTTCACATTATTCTCTCTCTCCTTGTATATATATATATATATTCATCAACTACTGCGAGAGTATCTAGAAAGTAAGAATGATACTTTATTCATTGATTGAAATGAATTCTCTGCATTTTTACCCATCCTCAATGAGGAGCAGTGGGCAGCACACACATGCACATGCGAACACACACACACACACATCAAGCCCCGGGGACCAACTCCAGATCTTCAACCTTTGACTTGGTCAGGGACAATGGCAGGAGTGATAAGCACACACACCTTTTTTCTGTGGGTGGGAGAAACCAGAGCACCCGGAGGAAAGCCATGCACACACGGGGAGAACACAAAGAAACACAAAGATTCAAACCCACAACCTTCTTACTCTGAGGCAACAATGCCATCGTGCTGCCTGACTATTATCTACTATGTTAATATGGATGTGCTCACCATGAACAGCAGAAAACAATTACAACAATCCAAACACTGACAATTCAATTGTAGTTAACAAATGCCCGGTAAGGTGTGACCTTGTCGGTGCTTTCAGATCACTGGCAAACCCGCCGCACAAATATCTGAAAGCAGTCAAACAAACTTTACCTGATTTGTCCCTCTGCACCATACTGAAGGGAAAACTCCTGGCTCCTGGCTACATTAGTGATTCATACTCCCAACACGAGCAACGTGAACACCGGCAGCAGAGGAAGAATGCATGAGGAGAAGTCCGGTGACAGAAAGCCAACAAACCCTCTCCTCTCAGCTCTTACTCCACAGGTTACAGCGAGGCTCACATTCCCTTCTCCAGAGCAGCCGGCAAGTGTGTGCACGCATCGACAGGGAGGGCGTGTGGCTATGTATCCTTTAGTCACTTGGATAGCAACCCGGTAGATCTTCCCGTCTCTGTGCAGTTACACCTCTTTTCCTCCCGTTCGTCTACTTTTTTGTTCTTGTCTTTCTTGAGCGTTAAGGCGACTCCTCTTCTTGCACCCTCTCCAAGCCTCACCTCAAGTACAAGTAAACACACCCCGCTCCATTCTTGCTTTTCTTTTTCCCTCGCTTTCCTTCTACTCTCGCTCAGAAGTTATGCAATGCTGCCATTTCAGAAGTGACCTGCCCCTCCTCTTCCTCCTTCTGCTGCTGCTTGCACTCCCCCATTCCAACTCACTGTTTAAGTGATTTCAATCATGTTATCATACTGTCAACCACTGGGAGGAAAGTCTTACTGGGAAAACTGGAAAACTAAATCAATGACCACCATGTCAAAGCCCTCCTCATTTAACCACTCACAAGCAGTGCTGACACAGCCGCACATCTGTCTCTCGGAAAACGTGTTCTCTGTTCGCCCGGCTCTCAACTTTACTTGGTAAGGAAGCCGGAGTGATAAACAGATTGCATAATGGTGCTTGTAGATGTAAAGAACTGATAGGGTTTTTTTGTGCAGACCTCTCTTTCTTTCTCTCTCTCTCTCTCTCTCTGTCACACACTGAAACAAATGCAGACCCCCTCGGTCACTTGTAGACATCTCTCTCTGCCCCGTGAGCATCTTCATGTCAGATACGCTGCCGGAATGCCTGCAGCAACATGTCTGCTTCTAGCTAGAGAATCGAGCGTGAGGAAGGATCTAAGAAGAACAGAGCTGTTTAAATTGGGGTGTGGCTGCCCCAGGCCACGAGTGTCTTTGTGTATCTGCGTGAGATAAACATGCTCTTGTGACAGCCTCCGTGGTTCAGCCCTGCTATACATTGGCTCAACTCTATTTTCCAACACAGGGTTACATAAAAAGTGATTATTTATTTCACTTTGTCACAACTGGACACCGCCATAGGAGGTTAATCATTTACCGGTCCAACTTCACATCACCTTCCTACACTGACAACAGCTCAACTCTGTGTCCCCACAAAACAGGATGACCCACACCCAACAAAAAACAATGACCAACCTGGCTGACCTTTCCGCTAAGAAGAGTGTGTGTGGGTAACAAAGCAGTCATTTATCGTCATCACCAGATTTGACCAAATCTTTCCTAACTCACGTCAGCTGACGTGTTGAAGATTTCACATTAAACATGCCAAAATTTTTGAGGAATCCTTTGATTGTTCTATTGTCGCTCCACTAGGTGAACATGTTGCAGTTTAGTGCCATGAACCAAACCAAGAAGTGAATCATGGCCGCACCAAAGCAAACTGAAAAGTTGTGGTATTCACTCTGTTAATCCAAATGCTGGGCTTTTGCAACATTTGTCTTGTATGGGAACGAACAGTTATGCACGAGTGTTGACAGTATGGAGAGCCACGGTTGTCTCTAAATCACTCCTGTCCGCAAGGAACCATGAAAACCTGAAATTTATGCTCACAGTAACGTGACTATACTGGGACAGCTTTCCCCGCTAATGGTTGTGCTCAGGTTGTGCTGTAGAGATGTTAAGGGAGCAAAACTCTAACTAGGCTAACAAACAACTTACAGGAACGCCCCGATGGCTTCTGTTTGGGAGCCCTGACTGACTTGACATTTGACAGCACAAACTAAACAAACTAAGCAAATGCTGTACACAAAGGCAGTTTGTTCAGTATGGTCCAACCTACAGAAATCCATACATTGAAATTTCCTCCAGGGTCTTCAGTAGACTGTGTACTTACAAAGGCCTTGACTTTAATCTACTCTAACAGGAGATCAGAGAAGAAGATAAAGCCAATTAGGAGTAGCAGCTCCTTTGCTCTCCTCTCTCACCTGAGCACATAATCTCCACGGCACTAAGTCTCTCTCACCTTTTGAGTGAGGGAGTGAGCTCTCCGCCGACAAAAGAACAAGACGTACAGACAGCCCTGACATTTAACTTCTGCTTTTTTTCCTTCTCCACTTTGCTTCAATTATGTAACATGTTCCCAATACACAGTTTTAGCATGGCGGCATTTATGTTGGAAATAGGCCACCTCCATGAAGGATGAGTAGCACTGGGCCAAAACACTCCCTTTTCAGCTGGAAGAGAGACGATGCCTATGAAATCACAGATGACGGCCACAGAATATGTTCAAATGCCATTGTTGTTACATTGTGGGCTATTTTTGAAGCTAATGGGCCAAGAGTCACAAGTTCCACATTATGGGAACCAAAACTGCCCCATGTGCCTCCTTGCAACATTTCTTCAGTCAAAACACTGCAATTACAAGAGCTGTGAGAAAAATGTGGCTTTCCTGATCTTTCGGGACCAAAGTTGCACGATGCGAGACTAAACGACCGACTGCGTGTGCCATTTGCACATTGGCTATACGAGGTAAAGCCGGCCGTCACACAGGCTGAGGGTGGAATTCCTTTGATTCCTTCCTGCTCTGCAGCTGTAGTTGCAGCCAGTCCAGCTCCATTTCGGTCAATGCCGTTTTTCCAAATCACTCATCAGCAGATCCAAAGCAACGTGTACTACGACGTGAAATTAATGAACGTTGATTTTAACCCCTTAAACATTGGTTACTGAGTCCAGATAAAGGCAAACAGTTCAGGGACACAGAAAGGACTTTGGACAAAATTAATGGGCCTTTTCACACGAGTAACCCACTAATTATTGAGTTTACCGCATGGAGAAGGCTATTCTGACAATTTCTTTGAAAAATAAATAAATAAATCCTTTACAGCAACCCTTAATTTTTTGAAGAATCGTCATTTTAATTTCCCTTAAATTTCTCTTTATTCTGAGTGAGTTGGGTATCATTTTATACAAATTACCACAAAATACATCATGATATACTGTATATTTGGTATCGTTTGAAACTTTGGCTTTTTCACTAGAATATAAACTAAAACTTGATGCAGATTGACCCTTTATTGGTCACCTCAGTGTGCAAGAGGTTCATTACGGACACAATGTTTCCGTGTAACGCTCCCTCACCGTTCTTGCGCTCCTGTAGAGGCCGTCCGTTGGATACCGGATGGAGGGTCAGCTCCTGAAGCTCACTGGTCACTGCTTCGCTTTGAGGGCTCAGGGCGGAGCCTGCAGCCACAACAACTTCCATGGTGTTGTGATTGGGCTCCCCCACTAACAGTGGGTGTAGCGTTGCCATGGTGACAGAGAGACCTGCAGCAAAGATATGAAATCGCAAGGTTCATTTTGAATGTAAAGGTGGACATGAAGTGTTGCATGAACTGTTGCCATGGGGTCACATTTAAAGGTGCGGTCTGTAATATTTGACTGTATTTGGCAGTTTGGGTTTGCACAGTACACTGATAAAATAAAACAAAAGCTTCGCTGCTGATATCAAGTTGTTGCTGTGAGTTACGCCTGTTTTAGTTGCTCTGAAGGTCAACGGACAATCAAAATTTGAAATACCGATGAGGACAACAATAATTCAGAAAAGGTTTGTGTAACATTGCTCCTGGACGCCTACTTTTCGATTGTCAACCCCTCAAACACACCTTAGGGTCTTGTTTCAGGCGCACGAAAGGCCAATAGAAATCATGAAGCGCGTGCTGTGTTTTGGATCTGTGACTGTCCATCTAAACAAACGATAAACGCTGGCTGACTGCCCGCTACTGACTCAATACTGAAGAAGCTCCTTGGATGAGTGCTGACATGTCTTCAAGACCAAAATACTGCAGTCGCCTTGAATTATGACTGTGTGATGGAGAAATGCGTTTGCCTCAGCTCACTCCAAGACGCTGCTAACACATCCTCAGCACTACTTTTGCTATAGCTGCCAGACCGATGTTAAGAAGGTGCATTTCTGATTTAATCAACAACAACCATAAAAAAAACACGGACATGATATCGGATATTGCCTCCACGTGGTACACAGATATGTGCTCATGAAACAGCACTCGGTATTTGGACATCAACATCCTAATGCTGCTTTTGTGAGCCAATGAGAAGGGTGTATTAATGTATAAAGCCATAACTTAAATATAGATAAATACTTCACCACAGTACTTTCACAGGCTACGACAAGTGAAAAGAAAACATCCCCAGAAAGCCCAGTGCCTTTCTTGTGTAATTATGGAGCACACACACACACACATACATATACAGTATATATATATACATGTATATGCATACAGTCTCACACAGACATACACACACCTCAGGCAGTGAGGAAGAGCAGCGGGCTGTAGGCTCAGGATTAAATCAACCATCACGGAAGAATTTGCATGTTTGAGCTTTTACAACTGTTGCTGTGGCATCTGCTCCGCACAAGCCAAACTTTGTAGATTGTTTTTCCTTTTACTTCATAAGCACAACGCGTCCCACATATCTTTTAATGATTTAACCCTGGATCTGGACTGAGCAGGCCCCCTTGCTCAGACAGCAGAGCGCTAATGGTTGTTTACGAAGGCCAGGCTGGCTGCTGTGCTGCGTTGATCTGGCTGTGTAAACGTGAGAGTGCTCCGGCTGTGAAGGTTTGAGGGGATTCTGTCATTACTGCACAGTGGGCATGAAAACAATGAGGCAGTGTTTGTCTGATGTGTTTCTCTTCCCCCATTACAATCATACACCAGCGTGCATCCACATCACACAGTGAACGTTTGCCTCATCTCGCTCGCCGTGGGACGTCTGCAAGTTACATCGTATCGAATTAGAAGAGCTTCGACACCTTTTTGCGACGAGTGTTGGAATGTAATACTGCAACTTTCGCAGACCAGGGATCGTCAAAATGTTTGAACCGAAAACCACCTGTGAACAAACCCAAACATCCAATAAGCTACAAACTGGAAGACGAATCACCACCAAGCCCCACATATCCATGAATAATAAATTAAATTAAACATAATAAATTATATCAATCTTAAGTAGTAATCCCTAATTCGGCATTCATCCTCCCGTGACAGACATGGTGTCAAGAGGGTAAAAAGAGAATGTTTGCGATAACCGCTCCCATGACTCCCATGTGTGAAAAGTTACGTTTATGACAAAAACGTCATGGAGAATTGGTATTGAATTTAGATTTTGTTTTTAATACAAGAAATGATCATAATTATTACTTTGAGTCCAATTTATTCTTGGTATGAATTATCATTATATTTATACAGCAGAGTCACGAGCAAAGTATCTACTCCGACTGATAAACAAGGAAATGAGTGTAGTGGGAGAAAGAAATAGCATCAGTGGCGCAGCCGCCAATCAATAATTAAGGATTGGACTGCTGCATTATGACAAAACATACGACATACGACAAAACAACAAACATACAACTACCTGATAATGCAATAGTGCGTTCTTAGACTCTGTAATGCTTCATACCCATGACGATTTTGTGATTCGAAGGTGAGAAAATATGTTCAATAGCTTGACGAAAACAACAGTCATCTCTGTAAAACACACACGCACACACAAAGACACATGTGGTTTCACGTGTCCTTCTGCAAGCAGTGACACCTCATTACTCAAGAAAGAACTCTGAGGACTTGGTAATGACTAGACTTTCAGTGAACTGGAGATCAGCTCTATGCAGTTTATTCACGTCAGCATCCTCATATCAGACACATTCAGTGCATCATCAGCTCCCGTGTCTCCGAGGGCACTGCTGGAACATGTAGTGTGTATTGTGCTGGTGCACTGAACTAGGGAACAGTTCCGTGTGCAGCATTCCTCTCTACAAGCCCACACAAGTCTTTTAAATGCAATAACACTGGTATACACACATACACACGCCTCCTTACAGTCAAGTATTTTCACCACTGATGAAAGCAGGGCTGTAACAAAAAAAAACCTATTTGAATAAGGAAGGTAAGCACAAATAGCATAGATACGACTGCACTGAGTTAGTAACTAAAGTTGCATTACACGTTATCAATCTTTTTTACCAAAATCAATGTTAAAAAAAACCAATGCAGTTGCTATGCGTGTCCCACACTGGCAGCGTAACTGCAAAGTATTCTAGTCCTATTCTATATAGTGTATGAGCAGTGGGGTTAGTTGAAAACAGAACAGAATAGAGGAGCTGTTGTGTTTAAAACATGCAAGGCAACACTAAAATCCTATGAGAGAACCGCCGACATGTCAGCAGAGTGTGTTACATTGTTGCAGATGACATTTGGGCTGTAGGCTTGTACATCTTTTACAACAATCAGCACTTTTTTTGTAACATTGCTCAGCTGTTTGTTACAGTATGTTTTTAGTTATTTATAGCAGCGTTATGTTTAACTACCATATCCTACATTGATATGTTGCGTGGCTGTTGTGGAGCAATGGCAGTGCTTTTATTGAAAATAAAAAGTAAAGACTTTAAAAGGAATTTTGAAAACATCTTATTTACAAGAGTCAAAATCAGCATATTCCAATACATGCAAAGTTAACTGGAGTCAAATAGAATAGTTAGTGGTTTTATGTACCGTTTTTCTGTGGAATCTACATCATCGTATCAAATCGTCAGTGACAGAGATAGAGACAGACAGATTGAAAGCTAGATAAGACAGGCAGGCAGGCAGACAGACAGGCAGACAGACAGACAGGCAGACAGACAGGCAGACGCCCAAAGACAACAGGTTTTTAGCTCAAAGCAGCAAGGCAGTGAACATGGTTTCTCCCTGCGCAAAAATAATGGAGATTTTTTTTTTCCCCCTTACCTGTTGCTAAATGTTGAAGGGGCGTTTTCCCATCTCAGCAAAACAGAGCTTGGAACTGTTCTGTTGGAGAGGAGAAGAGGAAGAAGAGGAAGAAGAAGAGCTTCAACGGAGAGCAACTTTCTCTGCCAAACCCAAAGCCCACCAAAGCCTATAGATTATGTTATCTCCCAGAAGTATAGCAATCAATGCGACACAAACACCCCCTCTTTCGTGAGTTCTGATAATGAGGGGCCCGACAAATCCACGTTGCGGGAGGCCTTCCCTCCCCACAGATGTCATGGGGCAGCCGGGGTACAGCTGTCACTTCAAAACACACAGCCTGGCTCAGCTATTGTTAGCTTAGGTGGGTGGGAACTTACAGGGATCGTAGTAAAGATAAAAACTCAGAGCAAACGGAGGCTGGGTGTGAAATGCGTATAGACGCAGAGAGCAAAGACATGATACACACAGTAACGGCTAAGTGTGAAACCCAGTCGGCATCCCTGTCTGCTGCACGCACCCAGCTAGCCACAGTCGGTATGCTAAGCTAACAAGCACTACGAGCGAACTATCCGGCACACTTCCTGTCTGCCCCGCTGCTGATTTCTCTGATTAACAAACGCTCCGTGACAATTCGTCCCCGGTGACGTTTACTTTAAGCTTCACCGCTTACTTTTCATGGTCGCCGTTGGAGTGATGTAGTTGCGGAGGGCTTGGGCATCGCACCGCCACTTCCGAATCACAAAGGAAACTTTAGCCGGAAAACGCTGCGCTGCTTGGGACGCAAAGCACTCACTTCCTCCCTACACGGAAGATGACAAACTGTTTACCACTCGTCCACAGAAGACGTGTATGTGTAAATATCAGACACTGTGACATATCCAATGTAGGGGCGACATGTACGATTATAAGAGCGAAATATGGAGGAAAATGAAAATATATAAATACTTGTGCACGCTGCCATCCATTTGCAAGGTGACTGTCTCCACCTAGTGTTTGACTTGATGTACTACATGTGTCAGAGACCGCTTTCCTTCTGTCTGTCCATTTTTATTAGGATGTTAATCAATATTAATTGCAATAACAATAATAACAAGTGCACCATACTTCACTGTAGAAATTGACCCCTCATTGAAAACAGTCAAATCATATAAAAACGTGTTTACTTGGATGTATTTGTTGCATTTCTCGTTTTTGCATGGATATTCAGGCTAGACTACACATTTTTATGCTTTAAGATCATTAAATCTATCTTTAATCCTTATCTTTAAGTGTACACAATCACCAGTTTATTTACTAGTGCTAAAGGGGTCAAGAATATACTACTATTTCTTCACTTGTGATCTCTTGTCTTTTCATAATAAAACATAACTTGCTACAACCACTACTTCTTGTTCAATGGCAGTTCGCGCTTGAGTTTATTGGTACATTACCGCCACCTGCTGGACTCGTGAGTGAATCAGGACTCCGGCACAAAACAAACTCTAAATGATCTAATCTCGGCATATTTGGTTTAGGAAATGTATCGGGTGTTGACATACAGTCCTGACTGGCTTTCCAATGAGACCCTCCAGTGATCCGTTATGCTGAAAAAAGATTTTATCTGTTCATCAGTGTAACCTGTTGGATGTTGGGTAACTATTTTAGGGTGTGGTGTAATTGGGCCATCTTTGTTCTAAACCCAACTTAATTATGCTGTTCTCTACTCTCTGATCTCATTCACTGTTTTTTTTTCAATTCCAACTTCGCCAGGCACTTGAATCCCGCAAAATTTCAAAACTGTGCCCGTCAAACCAACGCGGTCACGTGACTCCCGTTAAACGTCACCGGTCACGTGGTTTCACGGGGAGTGAAGCCAGTCTCGGCACATCGGTACCTGTCAAGACAGCGCCGAGGCGGAGCCATAGCCATGTCGGAGCAGGAGTCCCTGAGGTGCTCCAGCGCTAGGAACCGCGGAGGCGTGCAGCGAGTCGAAGGAAAACTGCGCGCCAGCGTGGAGAAGGGGGATTATTACGAAGCACATCAGATGTACAGGACGTTATTTTTTAGGTGAGTGTTCCTTCCATGTCTGCTCGGAAATTACCTCGGCTTTGAGGCCTGTCTGACCGTTCCAGATCATTCTGCCTGTCAACCCTGCTGCCGAATCTGCGCGCTCCGATTGGTGGAACCGGTACGCGGAAACACCCACTTGCGTTTGTTCTGCAGTCTGATTGGAGACATTACCCTGTCAATCTTCCATGTCACAAAATGGGACTGCTCGCTAGCTAGCTACCTAGCTACGCCTTCTTTAGCAACACAACTAACTCACGCTAACGAAGTTAGCCACTTACCGGCGCTGTTGAAGGTTGAGCGAACCGCAAAAAAATTAAACCGTAAAGAACTCACGTCACAGGCGACTTAATGTACCGTCAGAACGTTCTATCCAAACCCTTGTCAGTGCATTAATGAGCTTGTTGATGTTGTCCAGCTGTGTTAGCCGTTACCCAGCTAAATACACACAGCAACCAAGGTGTCCGTTTGATTATTGAGCACTACCAGCCTCCCCGTAAGGACTGTAACAATGTTTGAAAATTAGTCATGAATCATGTGTTGATGACCTGGTTTACGATTTATTTACTCAAATAAATTTGTTTCCCCTTCATTGGGTAGAAATAACCACAACCGTATTTGCACAATTCAGCACGAACATCTGGGTGGGTTTTGAGGTGTTGATCTGAACAGCTGTGACTTGAATCCAACTCAAACCAAATTATCTCCAAATCCACGTTGGTCTTCTGCCCTATGTCGTTTCAGCATTGTTGTAAAGAAGAGATGGATTTTGACACATCTGCATCTTTAAACTCCTAAATGTGTTTCTAATTGAAAAGTCATTGACACTTTATTTTGGCTCACTGCATTGTGAAATTTTAGAAGGGACTTAAGAGATTTTGTGTGCAAGTTTGTGTTTCACTGGAATTGGTGGAGGCAAAAGCAATTACTTGTGTTTGCAGGGGGGCAGTAAGGTAGTTTGTGGAATTTCTGGTGACATCAGTGCATACTGTCTGTCCTCCAACACCACATGGGAGCAGACTGATGTGTGGATGAGACATGTGTTCTGACGACACACCTGTCCTGTTTTCAGGTACATGTCACAGGCCAAACACGCAGAGGCCAGGGAGCTGATGTACAACGGTGCTCTACTCTTCTTCAGCTATAACCAGGTACATTGTATCAAAAGCCTCCTGTTCCAATCTATATTGTCTCACATCTATTGGGAGTTGAAATAAATGAAAAAGGCTGTCATATAGATATTGTTTTTGGCCAATAGTCTCATTATGTCAATGTTGCCCTAAGTGATCTGCTTAGTGTCCCCTACAATTTGTCTGAAGAGGAAAACTTTCAAATACAGTTGGTGTTGGTTGTGTTTCGTCTCTGCAGCAAAACAGTGCAGCAGATCTGTCCATGCTGGTGCTGGAAACACTAGAGAAATCTGAGACTAAAGTGGAGGATGACATTTTAGGTGAGTAGTGGTGGTTTCTGCTGATGAAAACCACCTGCAGAAGCCTGTAAATTTGACTGTGTTAACTGTCATGTTTTCTTTTGGCAAAGAAAGGGCTGTAAAATCTTCAATCTAAACTTATTTTCCATCAGGGCTTGAGGCCGATATCACGTGGATGACAAACGTTACGCTCCTGTGGTTTTCCCTATCACAGAAAACAAGTACAATTGAGTATTTCACATTGCTTTTACAGCTGGGATCAAATACATAGAACACATACATACAGTAGTCTCCATTTTGTCCTGTGGGTTCATTGCGCGTTAGAGAGAGCCTCTTTCTCTGTATGTCATATCTCTGAGGTAACCACCCCAAATGACTGACATCATAAACACAAGAGATTTAATTTACATTCTTGTGAAGATCCCAAATTTTCCACAGATGCCAGATATATCAGGATTCATACTGTGGTATTCTTTTTAAAACTATACAGGACACATCAAGAATAAAGATGAATTCAGAGGAAATTCAAAATTTTACAGGCTAAGAAAGTCAGAATTTATTGTAATGTTTTTTTAAAATAATACTAATTACTGTAACTGATCCAAGTTTTTTTGTGGCTTCTTTACACGGTACTCTCTGTTAGTAATGGGTTACTGATATAATAAGGCCTGTTAAATTCATAGTACTTTAGTTATTAGTTGTCCTCCTCCGATTTGCTGAGTACAAGTCAAATACAATAATTGAGTTCTCAGCTGCTGCTCTGCTCGCTTAATATGTACAGATGTAGATATGGCTGCTGTTTGTCTGTACCTGGTGCCACACAGTTCACCTGCTCGTGATGCTCTGTGTTAGCAACCTGCTGCAACATTTTATCAGAGCGCCGTCAGGCTTGGAATAAACAAACAGTCAGAAATGACCCTGAGACATCTTTTAAGTTTCATTTAATTCAGAGAAGTGTCCAGCTAAGCATTTTCCCGCTCTATGACAAGAGTATAAGTGGGTGTTGAATTGGGATTGTGTTTATGTGTGTCTGTGTGTGTGTGTGTGTGTGTGTGTCTCAACAGAGAGCCTGGCCAAGCTGTTCGGCCTGATGGACCAGAACACTCCGGAGAGGGTAGCGTTTGTGTCCAGAGCCCTTAAATGGTCGACAGGAGGCTCTGGCAAACTCGGGCACCCCAAACTACACCAGCTGCTGGCTGTCACCTTGTGGAAAGGTAATTATTAGTTCATCAATTCATAGTGACAAAACATGTTATCTTGAGATTGTAATATAATATTGCTTTAAGATTGTGTTCTTCCTGCCATAAACTGATCAAAGTTAACAACAGATTCGAACCCGTCCTTATTTGCGCCAGGCTACACAAACTTAATATCTCATTATTTTTAAAACCTGACATATTGAAATTCTTATTTGTCCAGAGCAAAACTACAGCGAGTCTCGTTACCACTTCCTGCACTCATCCGATGGGGAGGGCTGTGCTCAGATGCTGGTGGAGTATTCAGCGTCACGAGGCTTCCGCACTGAGGTCGACATGTTTGTGGCGCAGGCCGTCCTACAGTAAGTGGACCCTTTTCTCCAATCATTCAAATACACCCATACAGGCTCAGAATGAGTAATAATCCCAAACCAAGCCTGCACGAGTTGGTCAAAAACCAAGTGCAGTGTTTGTTACGTCTGTGTGTGGTCGCACATATTAAACAGGACGCAGCTTTGTCATCTCATGCAAGCACCTCGCATCAACAAAGGACCGTGATCATTTTGAGACATCGATGTATTTAAGGACAACCGGCTGTAATTTGGTGCCAGTGATGTCACTCTCTAGGATGTGATCCATTTGGTTGTATCACTGTCCAGCATGCTGAGTATTGGTGAAGCCTGGGGAAACTGCTGACATGGAGCAACTGTTTAATCTCAGTCGGCTGATGATCGCACAGCAGACTGAAGCTGCATGTTGAGGGGAGGTGTAGCGTAACAGGACCCTCAATGTTTACATAAGCACATCAGTGTAAAAAAAAAAAACCCTCTCAAGTCTAAATTTTTGTCCCTGAAAACTCAAAAATTGTGCAAGAAATCCCCCATTCAATAATTATTGACATGAAATTTAATGTAAGCATTGGAAATAAGATAAGGTTTTACTTTGCATTCAGCCTAAATGAAGTGATCCTTCATCCAAACAGAACCAGCTTTGCATACTGCACCTGCATGAAGTGCATAATCTGACTCACTCACGAGTGTTACATTCTCCTCCAGCTCTGCTCTTAGCAAACTGTTAACCATGATGACTTTTTAACCTCATGAATTTCACTGCAGCCTTGCATAAATGACGTATTGCAATAATGATAAAAAAAGTTTAAAAAATGTCATTGTCATGTCATGTTCATTCCAAATGGCCAGATATTGAAGTATCTTTGAGGCACAGCAGATTCCACATTGCTTGAGTTGTTAGAATGTGATAATGTTTAAAACGCCCCCAAATATTTGATCAGTGAGGGCAAAGATTGCCGCGTAAAAAATAATTGCAAGTGTGATTAACAGTTGGGTGTGGCCGGATTCAGAAACATTTACTAGTGGCTCATGTTTTGTGTTTTGCATCTAAATGTAAACCTCTTCGAACCAGAATACAGCCACCTTATGATTGATGATTCTATATGATCAGAATGTTGAGGCGTGAAGTGTTTGCGTTGATGCCGCATTTTAGTCGAGTCAAAACGTACAAAACAGCACTTGCAGGCGGAGCGCAAGTAGAAACAGCTAAACCCTAATGTTTGTGAGTTTATACAACCTGCAGTCACGTCAGCAGTCTGCCACAAAACATTTTGTTAACATGCTTATAGTCCTCAAATTCACAACCTTTCGCAATGTCAGCTGTCAAAAGTCTTGCACTGCATTTTAAACTTTGGTGTCGCAACCCTGTCAAAGTGTCAGAATGTTTATTAAGTTGCATTTTCTACGTGAAGAAGCCATGTATAACGTTACCGTGAATCAATATATTGGGTAAAGAATATCCCAAAGGTCCCAGCATTCTTCACGGTTTCTGAGCTGAAATAGAGGTTGTAATTACAAACCGTTGGTCGGATCTTGATTTTTTTGATCTGATATGTAGTACTGACAATCAGTATCTGCAGTAGAAATGTAACGGATCCATCTCCTGCACGGGGGCCTGCAGATATTTCCTTTTGTCCCTCTCAGCAGTTTCTTTGCTCTTTTTCTGATCCATTGTCCCTCTTCTTCTCTCCTTCTCTAACTTCCCCCAGGTTCCTCTGCTTAAAGAACAAAAACAGCGCTTCCGTGGTGTTCAGCACATACACAGAGAAACACCCGTCCATAGAGAAGGGCCCTCCCTTCGTCCAGCCTCTCCTAAACTTTATCTGGTTTCTGCTGCTGGCGGTGGATGGGTGAGTTAAAGGGAACACGCTCTCCCATGTCTGCTGTCGCTCCCTGTACCACCGACACCTTCACACCTTACACGAATACCTGTTTGAGACAATACATCTTTTTGAAATGCAATATGACTTGCACAAATCGTAGTAAGATTATGTCAAGAAATCGCCCTCGATTGTGATACTGTCAATCTTTCTTCTAGCATGTAGTCATCATAATGAGAGTAAAGGGCTCTGCATTCTTCCACAGCCAAGCACAACAACAACAACAGCACGTAACATAATTTAGGTTTTTAAACAGGAGCCATAGCGCTGCTTCAATGTTGCGTCTTTCCCACACATTATGTCAGTGTGCTGTGTGAGAGCTCGGGCTGTGGAAGGATGCTGAGACCTGAAGACACGCACACACGTTTAATGACTCAATGAGAGGACTCGCCTAACACTGCCATTACACAACGTGTGTGTGTCTTTGGAGAACAGCAGCACTCTATTCATTCTTTGCAAATGCAGATGGATTTTTTGCCTCATGTGCAGTAACTGGATTGAGTGTCGTTAAACGCATGGTGACTACACTAACAGCATACATGAAACTGAGTCATTACATGATGATGATGATGGTGGTGTATGTCGGCTCTCTTTCAGGGGTAAATTAACAGTTTTCACAGTGTTATGTGAACAGTATCAACCATCTCTGAAGAGGGATCCCATGTATAATGAGGTGAGTGACGGGATGTGTTGTGGTTCACAGCATTTACACACAAATCATTTGTTTGATATCAATAAAACTATTAACATGATTTACAATATTGTCTCTTGAGTTTTAATGGAATATTAATATATGAATATCTCATATTGCCCCCATACAAGAAATGGCAGCGTTATATTCAGACTTAATCTTCATATGCATTGGCTGTCCAATTCACACTGCTAAGACCAAGCCTTTCTCTCTCATGGCTTATATTTGGCTGATCATGTCTCCTGTGTTCCTTCCTCTTTGCAGTATCTTGACAGAATAGGACAGCTTTTCTTTGGCGTTCCGCCCAAACAGTCCCCATCGTACGGTGGACTGCTAGGTGAGTAGGCCGAGACTAGATGAGAATCGGCTTTAAAAAAACACGTTGGTTTGTTCTCACGGTGGTTCACGTTCATTACGCTGTTTCCTGCAGGAAACTTGCTGAACAGCCTGATGGGATCGGGCGAGGACGACGAGGCCGAGGAAGCCCAAGAGGACAGCAGCCCCATAGAGCTGGACTGAGCTGGCAGCCGAGGAAGTCGAGATCAAACAATGAACCCCAAAAAAGAGGAAGACCAACCCGCCTCCCTCCTTCACCTCCAAACAGACGTGGGTGGGGCACAGGTCCCTGTTTTTAGAGGCGTGCTATTTCACAAACCCCCTTAAATCCCCCACCAAACCAGTCAGAAATCAGATCAAGTATCCGGTCGTCCCTAAAGCATCCCTCTCAGCACTGCCTGGACTGACTGCACCAAACTGCAAACTGACTTCATGTAAGGTCATTCATACATACATACACATATATATATATATATATTATTTAGTTTTAATCATTTTTTGTTAGTTGTGGACACTCTCTGTAGGGTTTTTAATCAACAGATAACACCCCCCCCCGTCCTCTGAAGATGTGATGGAAATCTGGAGGACAGCAGGAAACCCTCTGTGTAACACTGTCTTGGTACAAAGGGTTACCAGAGGGTTCCTGTTAACTTAGAGTAATCTAACCTGTTTGTTTACCTGACAGCTGCAGAGAGCTCCATCAGAGCCACGTTGCAGCTGTCACCGTGTTAAATTTACTTGTAGTCAAGGACTCCTTTCAGTTTCCTACAGTTTTAGAGACAATAAACTCCAAGTCTGACGTTAACGTCAGCGACCATCGTATGCCCAGAACCAAACAATCGCTCTGTGTTCAGCATCCCCCCCACAGTTCGGAGTGGTGTCTCTCCTCTCTATTTAACTATGAATCCAATCCAAAATCCTGCAGTCCATATCCACATGGAATCAGGTTTTACTCTCCACATGCTGAGCTGCTGCTTGTTCACGTCCTTGTGAGGAATTGTTTGGGAATATTGTCTGTAAATAAGTAGAATAAAAGTGGTTTCTGCTGCAAGATAACATATCTGGTGCTACTGTGTGATGTTTAGGAAAGGATCGTCTGCGTAAATGAAGACTTCTGCTGTGGTTACAGCTGTTCAATGTCAGTTTTGGAGCCTTAGTGTCAGTCGACAAGACAATGTACACGTGACAAAGTGGTACTGGATGGATGTACTCGTTTGTTGAATGTGTAAAGGGGTAACTCCCGTTGTTTTGGAGCCTTTCCCTTTGTACTGATTGTTTCTGACTAACCATTGAGAGGCTCAGCCCAGCCCAGCAGGTATTACAAAATATTACATCATTAGTTTTACTGTAATAATTAAACAACGCATGTCAAAACAACTAAGTCATGTCATTCATCTATACTTATTTAAGCCACCTTAAAGTGATACGCCAGCAATTTTACAATATTTTCAGGAAATTTTACATGCAAACCAGGTGATTAAAATGATTTTTTGCAGCATTTTGGACATATTTCTCCATAGGTCCATCCAGTTGCTACGCCTCTAAATAAAATGTGTGAACAGTTCTGAAAACGTTAACAGCTGCTCTACGGCTTTTATTGGATGCAAACGTCTTTTTCATGGATTTCCTACAGTGACTCCCTGCTGCCCTGTGACATCAGTTTGCTGGGTGCACGATGTCACCCCGTGGGCTGATGTAGCTGAGAGAATAAGATAAACATGCAGAGCATTAAAGCAAGAAATAAACCTCAAATTTGGATTTACAAGGTGTAAATGTTATTATAGCACCACACAGTCCAAGATCATTGGATAGATTTAGCTCTTATTGTGGTGGGCAGAACGTCCATCTTTGCCCCACGGCCTACAAACCGGATCTCACCAGATCAGAAGTTAAATGTCTCCAAAATGTATCTCGGCTTGTATCTCAAAAAAAGTTTGAGTCCAGATGTAAATTTCCTGAAAATGTTGTGAAAGCTGTTGTATCACGTACTCCATCTCAGAGGTACTTTGTTGTGTCTGCTTGCTGGCAAAGTCTAGAAATCCGCATCATCGGCAAAACGGTTCCTTTTCTGAACTTATTTGCATACTAAACAATTCCTCACAGAACGATGAAAAAAAAAAAATACAAGTTCCCAGCTGGTAAAGCGACTTCTATTTCTGTGTGGTGTTCACACACTGGCTTCAGTTGTTCCTCTTCACAGCTCTTATGTGTTTCATTTCCTGGCATCTTTAAAACTTAATTTCTTTTCTGTCACTTAAGAGTTTTGTCTGTGTGCTGTTACAGTGTTAAAAATATAGACAAGCCTAACTACTCCAGATAACCGAGGGTCAACTTTTCCACACCTTCTATGTAGGTGGAAACTCTGTATAGTCCAGAGGTCTTCCAGCTCATATTTAATCATCCATGTACAGACTGGGCAGCTGTTGAATTGTGAATGTACACATGCTACTGTGATGGCATCCGTGTAGGGCTGCAGAGGAGGACATCCAGCGATGCTGTCACCAGAGCTGTTTTTGGAGATGACCCATAAAAAAAGAGCCCGTCATCTCTGGTGATCGGCTCCTGCAGGCCACTGAAGTCTGCTGATTAGAGGGAAATCCAAGCTAAAACCACTTTTAGGCTCTTAATTGCGACGTTCGTGTCTTTGGGCTTCATCTGCCAGAAGTCAGTGGGATCCTGTTTAAAGCACATTTATGTGTGCACGCCACACTTAATCACCGTATGTACTGCGCAGTGTCACCGTAGTTTAAAAAGTCACTTCGTGTCTGTTGGATCAGCGAGGCTGAGCTAGTGCGCATACTGTACGACGGCTCCGTTTGTCATGCAGAGATCGCAGCACGCACCGACGACCTGCCGGCAACCTGTTTCTATAGTGATCACTTACAAATTTGAATTCCAGCACATAATGTACAAAACAACGAGTTCGTTAACACCCCAGTGACGCGCATGTAGCCTGGCTGTGGCACACGTGCCTGGTGGGTCTCCACAGCTGAGATTTGTGGTGCACAGGTGTGTACTTTGCTATACTAAGGGAGCTTAGTGTAGCCATAGAACATGGGAAAGATGGTGACTGAAGCAAGGAAGTGCCTGGCGCTCATGTCACGCGGTCCTAACACGTGCTCTGCATGGCTCCATTTGTTTCTCTCTTATGTCAAGTCTTTGTGTGTGTGTGTGTGTGTGCGGGGGGAGGGGGGGGCGGTTCACCCATGTTGAGGGGCCGAGATATGAACGTAGTGTGACAGTTGATATATTCCAAAGACCGCAAGAAAACTGCAGTTACATGTCGCCATAAAATACTCTTAACTTAACCTGACATGCAGAAAAAGAAGGTTTTTGTAAGATTTCACCTTAAATAGACAGTAAAAAGAAGTGTGTCGTCATTACAGCCATTGGCTTTGGTTTTTGATAACATTTCCTTTCATATGCTAGAGGGGAATGTTTGCCTTTCCAGTGATTCAGTGAATAAACCACAAGTGAGAAGAGTTTGAGAATGTCTTGAACAAACGTGTGTATTTGCATTTCTTTCTGCCATCTACAGCTTCATGTACAGATACATTATGGCATCAGGAAACAGGAATATTAGGATGTTTGGTGAAACGCAGCACTTGACCACAAAAGAACAATGAAAACACTATCATTAAAACAGTAAATACTACATCACATTACTTGATGATCCAGTAATTCATGCAACTAAGACAAAAGGGCTAATTTCACTGATAAAAGATGGAGCTTTTAGCCTGTTTATCCAATGAAACGGGATCTCATTTTGATTGTTCACTTCCAGATCTATTATTGATTTTCAACCCAAAACGTAGCCTAGAATTTGGTCAGAACACTGAATATTGTATGAAGAACCAGTTTAAAGTGACATTGTTGGTTAAGGAAAGTTTATACCCACTCAGTGACAAAATACAAACGTTTTAAAATTAAATGTCTAAAGAAATCACTTTTTGAGACAATGGTGAATGTACTGGTGGAAAATTTCCTGAAAAACATGGTTTTCTGCAAAACTGGCAGCTCAAGTGATGTTGTGATCTGGATCTCAGTGCTGTTCTCACCTCAAGTCTAAATGCTAATCATTTTAAAGAAGATTCAAATTAAAAATTGGCACAAATGAGCAGATTTCACTGTACGAGTGTGGAAGAGGTTTACAGTCGAGGCGGAATTTGAATATCGAGTGGAAAAAAATAGAATTTAAAGCTCCGTTCAAACTCCTGGAAATGTTCACGAGACTCTACTGTTGGTCCACAAAATACATTCATAAAAAGCCATCTTTTACGATGATTTATGGATTTCTGTTTTTATTTACACGAGTTGGATCGATAGTGTGGAACTAATGAGAAACCCAACGAGGGTTTCGACTTTCAGAGACGCTGACCTGGGATTATGTGCGGGACTGCAGCGCCAGCCTCTGCACCATGTCGGACAGGTGAGCCGCGTCCGCCTCCTGAGCCTGGTGTTTGATGAACTCCAGGGTCCGAACCTGAAGCAGAAACCAAGATGCCGTTAAAAGTCTGCGTAGAGACCAATGGTCTTGATGATGACGATGGGTTTGAGCTCACAGAGATGCGTGTGTCGCAGTGTCCGTGTTTGTGGCTCAGGTTCCACAGGTTGACTCCCAGCTGGTTCAGCTTGTTGTTCCTCAGGTCACCGTGAGCCAGCAGGATGCCAAACAGAGAGAAGGCCAGAGCGCCCTGACGCCGCGCGCTCTGCTGCCAGGGGCGGAGTTAAACACAGTTAATATTATTTCTCACATGTATCCATAAAAAAACCTCAACTCATCTCTCTACACAGATAAGAGTGAGAGTGATCAAACGTTACTGACTTACTGTTCAGGACACTTCACAGGTTACTGCATTCATTATACTACAACCACTACAAGTACTATTACCACTGATACAATAAAAATTACTTTTAGTACAACAACAAATATCACTACTACAACAACTACATAGAGATTCATACAGATGTTGACCAGTGAATTTCCAAAACGTTTCCATGACTTCAGACTAAAACTTCCAGACCTAAACTTCTGTTGAGGTTTCCACGTTCCTGCCTGACCTCACCTCCTCCCGACCAAGGGTCTTCAGCTGGTCCAGGATCTGTGCGATCAGGGTCTCGCACAGCTTGTTGATCTCTGATAGGAACTTGGGGTCTCCTCCATACAGGGTCTCATTGGAGTCCACTGAGAGCAGGAAGGAGAAGGAAGCACAAGTCAGGTTTACAGGGACAGATGCATATGTTTGCCTCAGGTCAGACCATGTCATCGTATGCGGTGTCTTGATGTCTAACATGAATGTGTAGTGGTTAGTGGGTCACAAGGACACACTAGACAGGATTCTTAGCTGTATGAAGACTACATTAACAATTTCCCCTAAATGATCAGGTAAACAAAAACATTCAAGAGATACATTTGACATTTTGAAACTTTTGACTGTCAACTCCCCACAAAGGGAGGTGCAGTGCTTTATGGGAAATGCAAGGCCAGCTGCATCCTCTACATTCTTTCTAATGAAGGCTGCATTGGAAGGGTCCTCGTACAGGGGGCAGTCTAGTTGACAGGCTGTGAGGTCAGCGCTGGTAAAAGCATGCGACACTGATCTTACCTTTGGGGATGGAGTAAATGTAGGTTTCCTGGCTCATGGCTGCCAGCAGAGGCAGAGCACTGATGTAGACCCGGACCTTTGCATCGCTGTTGTCCTCCCACGTGTAATCCTGGACCATGTTGAGGAGTCCACGAACGAGGTAGAGTACGCCATGTTCTGGGTGGTCCTGAAAACAGACTTTAGCTCAGTACCACAAAGATTGAATTCTTCTCCTCATATTTTAAAATCTTCACGATATCAACGCGTATACCGGGACAACCAGCAGAGTGGACAGGAAGTTGTTGATGAAGTCCAACAGGACGTTCTCAGAGGATCTAAGTTTCCCCTCCACGCTGATGGAGCGAGGAACCTCCGGAAGAATACTGACAGCGGCTTTAAGGAAGGCGTCCGCTGGAGGGATGGAAGGAGAGATTAAGAAGACGAGTGGAAAGAAGAGCAAGGGTACAAGGTAACCAAGGAGGAGGACTAGTAACACGTGGAGGGTGGGGTCAGAATAGGACGAAAAATAAACGTGATGTTTAAGAAATGAATTTTCTCAAGTCGAAGTTCTGAAAGTCCACTGCTCACCCTGGGAGAGGCACTGGTTGGCCAACGCCACCTGACCAGACAGCAGATAGAGGTTGAGTCGACTGAAGATGTTGCTGAGAGAAGGGATGGTGATGAAACTGTAGGCCGCGCAAGCCTGCAGAGAGAGTGAGAGTCACAAAAACCCAACTGTACAAAAAAAGAAGGCTACCGTGGAGAATTAAGGCCGCTATTAGAAAACATTGAGAGAGGTTTACAAAATAAAGTTGTAATGGATAACAAATACTAAATAAAACACAGCAGAGGAATATATAAACCTTATATACTGTATGTTGGTTTATATATAATGTATCCTGTCTCACCCTGACGAAGGCCGCCGTTTTTCGGGAGTGATTCCCTTTCATCACCCTCCTGGTCTCCATCGCCAACTGGTTCACCGTCTGGAAGTGAAAATCCATGTGTTACCTTTGAACAAAAGGAGGGTTTCACACACACACACACACACGGACACACATAGACAGACTCACAGACACGGGTACTGACATGAATTAGCTGCACCATCACTGGCTCCAAGTTACAGAAAGTGGCTCTGGCCTCCACACAGAAACTCAGCTGCTGCTCGAAGTCACGGGAAAACGATACCTGAACACCACGCGGACAAACAGGAAGCAAAGGTTTTAACCTCTGGTACACTCTTTACCCCACTCTATTAATGATTCGAGAAATAATTCAGGAAAACATTCAGATATCCACTGCGTCGATCTGAAAAGTTAAATTCTGAATTCACGCTAAATTATACAAATAAATAAAGCTGAATCCTAGTTTGGATAATTCACTATTCTTTGTACGTCACTCAGTGTGTGATAAATTTTCAGAATTTTAAAATGTAATGGCTTAAAAAAATGTAATGAGTTAATTATATGAAAATGACCAAATACATTTAAAACATTGTGGTAATGAAAGGTTTATGATGTATCAAATCATCCTTCACCTGTTACGTAATAGTGGTGTATTTACCATAAAACAGTAGGACAGGGTGATTTTTCGAAACTAATATAACAATAGGTCAGAAAACAAGTGAAGAGTCCGAGGGCCTCACCATGCGGATGAAACCGTTGATAAGCAGAGACAAAGATCGTCTCTCATCTTCAAGAGTAAGAGCACTAGGAGAGCAGAGACAGCACGGAGGTTACATCCTTCCACACTAACAAAATACAGTGGAGCATAAAGTCAAATTAAATATGTTTTCAGGCAATCTCTGACAAACACCAGTGAATAGGACCAACACACAAACACACAGACAGACAGACAGACACACACTAGTGCCCTACTTGACAGAGTCGTGCATGGCCTTGCAGATGTGCAGCATGGCGTTGAGGATGACTGGATCTCTGGTGGGTTCCAGCTGATGCCTGCAGGAGAAGAAAAGAGAAATATTTTTACTTTTACTCTCACAAATGAATGCCTCACTGCTGCATTTTGATCAAGAAGAAAACAGAGGAACCAGAAATACAAGAAACACTAGAGATGAGTTCAGATCAACGAAACCTAATTTAAGAATTCCTGGTATTCTAAAAGCTCAATCTGGATGATTTATGGTGATTCTGACAACATTTAAACGCAGAATCTGACAAGATGTTAATCTATTCAAAATCTGTATGTGATCCATAAATCCAAATTAATAGGTAGAAACTTTCAGAGTGCAGGATCACGTTGAAGATGGAAATACCTGCATAGTAATTCACAAGTGGGAGATGGAAGAGTAAGTAAGGATGGTATGTACAGTTTATTTAAATAATAATACTGCTGCTGTCGTGACTTCACTGTGATCATCACTAAGATCCATCAGTTATCTGATCTGACCCTCTCTCTCTCTCTGTCTCTCTCTATCTGTCTGTTTCTTCCTGCTTCTCCCAGGTGCTAAAGATCAGGCTTAGGTTCCTCTCCTGCTGCAATGACAAATTAATTTTTCCTGTACTTGAATGAATCTTCCTTCCCGTTATATTTTACACAGAAGTAACGCCCCCAAAAATACCCCAAGCTTTTCTGTCATACAGCAGGTATAAAACTTCATTCATTTCTTATTCATCCCTAAATGTCCCTTAAGATCTCTTCTGTCTCACTTGATGAAGACCTCCATGATGGACCTGCAGACCTCCACCCTCACACTGTCCTTCTGGAACATGTCTAGAAATGACAGGAAACGCTCCTGGGAAAACAGCAAGGTGAACAGTGAGTAACAAGGAAGCTGCTGCTATTTCGTCGTATGCATTTTGAACTGCCTGTTACCATGGAGAACAGGACGGAGAAGTCATAGAAATAGGTGAGGATCTTCCTGATCACAGACTGCAACTGGACACAGGAGGAAAGAGACACAATCACTACAGAGGACACAGAGACAGGAAGAGCTAAGTAAGATTGCCTGTTGGCCAATGAGCTGCCAACCTGGGGATAAGCGGCCTCAAACGCCCGGTCAGGGGTCATGTGTTTGATGATGTCAGCCAGAACGGTGTTGACCTCACGTTTCTGAAAGACAGCAATGGAAAACAGAGCATGAGAGAACATGGGAGACCCTCAGAGTTAAAATACCTCCGCCAAAGCCAAACAATCCTTTGATTATAGGCAATAGGCTAAAACTTAAAAGTGCTTATCACAGTGCCACCATCAGGCTGATGGGTACCCAATTTAAACAGAATCTTCCTTGATCATGTTCAACTCGTCCACCAAGTTTCACTGAAACCCTTCAATAAGTCTTTGAGATATCTGCTAATAAACAAACAAACACATCAAAAACACAACGACCTTGGCGGAGGTACCTACATACACGTGAGTAGAAAAGTGGAAACTTTACATTATCAAACACACGTGAGGTTTCTCTGGTGTTTTACTTACTGTAAAGTGTCGGCAGGTGAACTCCACCCAGATCTCAGCACAGTTGATGTAATCCTAAAATCGACAGATTAGGACAATAATCTCGATGACCGGCACACACTTAAAGATCAGCGTGAAGGTGGCGTAGGCGTGACTTCCTGTACCTGAGGACTGCGGACTTTAGTGATGACCTTCCAGGCTTCATTGAGGATGGTCAATCTCTCGGACTCTGGAGGATCGGCACAGGCCAGACTGCGACCCAGAGAGCCGAACAACAAATGCTGCAGAGAGACAAATGTTACATTTACAATCACAGTTTAGGTGTTAGGTGTCACATTATTCATTCAGTATGACGGCCACTGCAGACATGTCAAGAATGGAGTCATAATATTTGGGGAGAGAAAATGTTACAAGAATAAAGTTTCAATAGTTGACGAAAAAAAGTCAAAATGTTACAGTACAAGTTATAAAATACTTCAAAGAAAAGCTCCAAGCCCCAGAAATATTACTTAGCTAATGTTAGTTCTCTAAATATTACACCTTTACACCTCGACTGACTTGTCCCTTGAAATATGTTTTTATTCTTTAACATTTTGCCTTTATGCTCATTTTACTTTTTTCCAACAGAGGCCCTCATACTCTGTCGTAGTTACACTCCTGTATTAATGTCCATGCTCCTCTGACCTTTGGGAAGCCGGCCTCATCACAGTCTTTAATCATACTGATGAAGTCGGTCGCTCTGGCTGCCACAAACTCCGGCCTGAATGCCCGCATAACTGAATTCTGTAGCAAGGCACTATGGGAAAAGACGATCACGGAGGATTTAAAGTTATGGTCTGTAAAAATTGGTCCGTATTTCATTATGCTTCTTGTATGTTACATGTCTGTTTCTTTTTTATTATATTGTTGCAAACGACTCACTTGTTTGCTAGCTTTTTGCATCGCTCCATCATCTCAGTCAGTAGAGGCTAAAATGGAAAGATTAAAGACAATCGAAACAGAAAAAAGAAGAGAGTTAACCTCTATGTTTGACCATTTTAAATAAAATAAATCCAAGAATGCTCCCACTACATACCTCTGGAGCTCTGTAGGCGATGCACTGCAGGATCCAGTTGATGGCGGGCGAGTAGAGCGTCAGGTACTCGGGTACCTCCACCCTCTGCAGGACCAGCTGGTTCCGTACGCTGTCCCCGCTGATCTGACGGAAGCTGCCCAGCAGGTCAAAGAAGTTGTGGTTCAGGCATTCCTTCAGCTGGGGGGCGATCTCCATGCCCACCTGGACAGAAAGAGAGAGAGAGACTGGTATGAAACTCACTGTCGGGAACATGATGAACAAATGCAAACAGAGTAAAAAGAGTAACAATGGCAGCCCAAGTATCTGACCCTGCAGAGGTAAGCTCTGGCATACGCTGCCACCAAAGGGTCTCCGATCCCTCTGACCATTGCTGTCAACCGAGGAAGAGTCTCCTGAATACCGCTGAGAAGAGACAATTGAATATATGAACATAAAAGGAGCTTCACCTGTACAAAGTGATGAGTTAATCCAATGTAGCAAACAAAGAAAAGATAAAAACTACAATTTTCCCAGAATAAATCTCAAGGTAAAAGTTCATAAAATGATACATAACGATGCCAGTAAATCTACAAATCAGATCCTGTGTTTCCTAACTTATAATTGATATTAAAATGAAAGTCAATGTGCAGAGGACTTAAAGGGAAACAAGAGTGCTAAAACATACGATTTATTCAGGAAGCGGTTGCATTTTGTGATTGCAGCTTCGACGTATCTTTTCACGGAAGTCAAGGAGTCTTCGAAAAATCGTTTTCAAGGGCAAAATATGCACACAAAAAACAGCAGACAAGTACTTTCATGCATCAAAGTACACCTGAACATAACAGATCTGATTTCTCTGGATTGAATTGTGTGACATACAAAAATAAATGATCTAAATTTGTTGAAAAACGCTTGAACTGTAAAGACTGAAGGAATGAAGAGTGAAGGATGAAGGATACAGTCTGGGGAGAAGCTCTCTGATGGAGGCAATCTTGAAGAACCAGTTGAGACACGTCTCCTTGGCCGTGTCATTAACGTCGTCTACTGTAAACGAATCTGAGGAGAGAGGACACAAACCGACCAATCAGAGACACAAATTAAAAAAAAGCAATCACTACTGTTTGACACAAGACCACACCCCTCCCCAAACACAACAGACAACAGCACATATCGTACCTGGTAAGGGTCGTGGGTCTGCACACATGGTCCATATTCTATCATACACCAGCCGACCTGCAAATAAGAGACAACGTTAAAAGAATGCAGCTGTTTAAGCACTGGACATAAAAAAACTGTCGTTCTTCACCCACCAAAAGTGTCGAGGATATCGGTGATGAGAACAAACTTGCTGGGGTAGAACTGGATGACTGAGGTATCCGACAGAAGCTTGGAACACTGAAACACAGATGACAAATCGGTGCTGATGTTCACATACAGACGACAGTTTGAGGTTTGACTGTTTTAATCCAATAGGAAGAAACCAGAGAGCACAAAGCCCTAACGCCAAAAATTTCTCCACAACTTCACAACGAAAACATACAAATTTACATGCAGTTAAATCTGAATGGTTGTTTGTGTGCAAAAAGTATTGTTTACCATTTAATAACCTTAAATTTATGACTCAGCTGGACTCAAGATTTCATTAAAATGTGTCAATAACCTTTTGAGTTCTGCTGCTAAATTACAGGCACACCGAGTCTGAACCAGGACTTAACCAATATCTTCAATGACAAAGAATGATGCTGCTTTAAATACACTTCATCTGCATTGGGGGGAGTATTAGTCAAACACAGCCTTTAAGCGACCAGGAGCTTCATCGTGTACGGTAAAAAGCCGTATTACCTGGATGACGATCTTCAGAGCTTTGACCTTCTGGTCGGAGGCCCAGGCCTCCTTCAGGGACTGGTTCAGCTCCTCGATGCGGTTGGCATAATCCTGCTGAGACAGATTCAGCAGCTCTCTCTGTGAACCCTGTAAACAGAAACAAACACACACACACACACACACACACACACACTCGTGATTGTTGAGACGAAATGTATTTTATATGCTAAAGCAAACACAAATTTCATAGAAGCCTTTTGTCGAAGATGCCGTACAGTACCAGTAGTGCTGTTATATGTTTAAATATCTGAATGGAACTGTGGAACCTGAGAGTGTAAATACAAAGTTTTACCCATTCTGCTATAGAGAAGAGCACATACAAATATAAAACAAACCTCCTCTAGATCATCCAGCTCCTCTAGGCGAGTACGAACTTTCTCTGAAACAGCTGAGGATCCTGGAACGGGCGCTTTTCCTACAGCCAAAAAACAGACATGTTAGTTTGTGTAGTTAGCTAGATAGATGCTTTATTAATCCCCAAGGAAATTCAAGTCATCTAGTAGCTGATAACAGCAACAAAAATAATGATAAAAGAAGCATAGAACATATTGAACACTATAACATAATATAACCCGATATAAAATATAAACAACCAATATAATAATATAATATAAATACAGTACTGTGCACAAGTCTTAGGCCACTATTAGATTTGTTGTTTTAGCAATGCTATCTATCTCTTTATTATAATACAACCAGAAAATACAGGAAATGTGTATGCAGTACTAAAACAATAAAAAAAACCAGCATGGCGTGTATTTAGTGTGACCTCCCTTTATACTTGAGCAACAGCAGGAAGATGGCTCTCTTCAACCTGAATGGAACTGAGCCCTAATTAATGTCATTGCTAACACCTGTATTTGTCCTACTTTCATCACCATTTATAGTTAGAATGACTGCTGGGAAAAGGAACAGCAAACACCAGGTTGGATAGGGGTGGACCAAGACTTTTGTACAGTACTGTATATACACAACAACACACACACAAATATATAATGAATATGAATGTGTAATGAATACTATCTCAGCATTTCTGATTATTGCTGGGTAGAACTAGACCGACAATGGACGGATCAATCAACACACAGTAGATCAACTTTATATTGGGGAAATGAATGACATCCATCCTTTATGTAAACTGCTCATCCATGTCAGGGTGGGAAATATAGGGGACTGTAATTGTGTGAGCACATGTTGCTCCTCAGAGAATGGGAAGTTTAACGGTTGATCATCTTAAATGAGTCATTTTGTATTTTGAAATGCCATAACAAATATATGTAATGTAAACAAACCTTTTATGATAACACAAAGGCTTAATAACTTGAATTTAGTCCTCGTCAGTTGTTATTCTATTTTGATGGACCTGCCAAACAACTTGGCAGTGGTGTCTCACTGACATGTCAGGATCCTTCTGGTGTTCTACATTTTGTTTTTGGGCCTAACTGAAGACTTGCAGAGATTTATTATGTCCAGTGAAAACACTCTTACCTTGATCAGAGCCCATGCAAAGATTCTGTGGGGAATAAATATAAAGAATTTTACTTTTCTGAAAAAATAGGACTGCTTATTCATAAAATGTTTTTGGTTTCATAAGGGTGGGCGACTGGTGACTCACAATTGAGAGTTTTTCAGTGGTGGTGAACCTGGCCAGGATCTCTCCTCGCTTTGATGACCAGGGCTCAAACTCAGGGCCCACCACCTCTTCCTCCTTCCTCTTCCTCCCCAGGTCCTGGAAGCACAAAATCCAACATCACACTTCCAGACGTGCTCATAACTCATATTAAATCAACGGTCCACATTTCTGCACTGCGGACTGACCCCTGTGGAGGTACTGTGCGACAAGCCTGGTGTGTCGCTGAATGAAGCTGCGGCGAACATGGACAGGGGGTCGGTTCCATCCAGCATGGAGCTGAGGGGGTCCGTTGCTGCCGAAGAAGAGGAAGATGACGTGGAGGAGGTGCTGCCTTTACGAGCCCCACGGCGAGTCTTGTTGTCAGTTACCTGTGCAGAGAGGGGAGGGGACAAACTGTGATGGGGACATTGAATGAACAAAGTCTTCTCTCTAAAGTTAAAAAAATAAACCACATCATTTACAGGAAGGCCTCAAGCTACACGTAGAGAGCATCCGTCATCGGAGAGATCCGAAATCAGCCTCCCACGCAGACTGACTACCCCATGAGTAAATGTGCGTATCACAACTGCACATTGGCTTCCTCTTGTTTTGATTTGCTTCAAAATGTAAACACATGAATAATATTCCCCTACAATGAAATTATGTCAGTGGTCGTTCGTGAATTTTCACAGCCTACAACCATTCGTGCTCAGTCAGGAGGGGAAAAAGAACAAAAAAAAACAAAACAATGCAAAACTGTGGATTAGCACATTAAGCGATAACATTCCCAGTCAAAGCCAATTGATCATGTGAATGTGTTGTAAGATGACTAAGACTAAGAGAGGAAGATGAAGAGATGGAAAGGACAGACAAAAATGAGGAAGAGGAGAGGGAGAAGCTGAGGTACTGTAGGAGTCATTCTATTTGTCCCTGGAGCCTAAGCTGCCAAGTTGACCCATCAGATACAAGAACTGTTGCTATAGTTATGATGAAACTGACGAGTAAACTGTAGTGTTATGGAACGGTACAAAAAAAGAGTGGATTCTCTACCATGATTGGCTTGAGGGGATGGTACTCTCCAAACTCAACTGGAGCCGCCTCAAGGTGACACTGCTGTCGCTCCGCGTCATACCTCCGCCCACGGGAACGCCTTATGACAGACAGACAGACAGACAGACAGTTTATTTACAGTGGCCACAATCTGGCACTCAGTGTGATTTTACATATGATTCATTTTATCTGTCTTATGGAGCACTATTCAGCATGTACAAACTCCTGTTTAAAGGCTTTTTGTAGTTTTGGATTGTGTTGGTCTTTGATTCATTGAAAAAAAAAAAAATCAAGCTAAAAATATAGGAATTGTAATTATTGATACAGATATTCCAGTAATACTTTTATTCTAAACACCCATGCAGTTTTAGCTAAATCAAGACAGTAACAAGATTAGCTGACGAGCTTGAAAATATATTCTATTTAGATCAAAGTGTACACAAAAATTGTGTAGTGTCCAGATAAAACAGTGGTTCTCAATCTTTTTTGAGCCAACTCTACCTCATGAGATAAACAAATCTTCTAGGACCACCTTGCATACAAGGCACCAAACTTAATACAATAAGGACATGCATGAAAGTGGCATTAAAATTTGCCAAACTAAGAGTTTTTGCTAATTTCAATTATCTTGATACTGGATTTCGAGATTCATTTGGTGTCCCAGCAGCCAGTTCTTCATGTCCCACCAGTGGTACTCATACCACAGTTTGAGAACTGCTGCATTAGGTTATGAGAGCCTGTCAAGGTAAAGCTGTTGACAACATTTGGCAGACATTGCTGCTCATTGTGTCCATGTTTTCCATTAACGATGAGAACTGCTGTGATCGAGTAGATTGTTGTTTTGTGTGCACATCTGACTAGCATGTGAATCAAGATTGGAGTTGCACTCAAACTGTACATTACTAGAATTAAAATCCCAGATGATAGCAATAAAGCATTTATTTGCATTTATTTTTAGGTATTTATGTCATTTATTAAAAACAGTAACAGTTGAAAATGTTACACTGACTCCTAATTAGCCAAACATGAACAGCTACAAAAAACAAGATAACGTTCCATATAAGACACTGCACATTAATGAGAGCAGCGGTGCTTACACAACTGCACAGTTAAGACATGCAAAATGTCAATTTGTATGTGTTGAGGACATATATACTGGTGTTAAAAAGCTTTTTTTCACAAGTAGAGCGCATCTTACCACTGCACCGCGGCCATTTTTCCTAGCATCATATGACTTCTCACTACGTAGCCCACTTCCTGGTTATTCTGAACTTTTGGAAAGCGCGTTTTTTTTTTCTTCAAATGAACATGTGTCAAGTAATGAATGTTGGCATTGTGGTGGTTATTTTGTTAACGAGTAAAAGAGTGTTTTTTAATCATGGGGTCAGTCTCTGACTGAGTTCAGCGATGTTTTATTTTCCACTATAATGACAGAAAACAGCAAGTCCCATAAGTCATCGCGCGCCTTTCACCGCCGTAAAAGTGAAAGAAGAGATATCACTCCGCAACTACTTTAGCTTTTCCTCACCAAATTTTGCTTCATGTCTCAAAATTTATCTAACCAAATAATAAATGTGACACGTAAACGGGATTGTTTCATTTTTGTTGTTTCGCTGCATTAATGGCATTAAAAGTCACTTGTTCGCGAGACTTTTCTACATCATGAGTGAGTATTCTTTTCATGTAACGATCTTTGTGTTTTACGCCGGGAGGCTTCATTGTTCCTTCCTCTACTGTGGCTCTGCAGAGGAGCCTTCTGGCCAACAGACTAGCTGAAACATGACTGTGACCTGACTGTGGCCTTTTTGTGACCCCGGCTGGCTGGTCGGCCCGTTTCACTTCACCCGGTAGGTCCACTGTAAGCCTGGCCCGGTTTGGCCTCGCACGTTCACTGAAGCGGGATTTGACACAGGCGGGCTGGAAGGTGGCTCTAGGGGGCGTAAGCTAGCATTAGCCAAAACAAAATGACATTATGTGGCGTGGAGAAGATGAATTCTGTCACAACGTTTACCTCCAAGACAAACCACTATGATTCATTACATCAGTATTATGATAGTATCTGAAGTTTTTAGACGCAATTGAGACGGAATGCTTTGTACTAGAAACACCACAGACAACAATAACCATAATGTGTAAACCCACCGCTACTCCCAATAATAATGATAATAATAATAATAATAATAAAACGAAGTTTGGTCATCGATCAACCTTATAAACACTGCTAAAATGAACGGGAATGGAGTACATCAACAGTTCAGGTTTACAAAATGGAATTTGGATCAATTTAATGTGCTTTTTCATACAAGTAACTCATTAGTGCTTGAGTGTAGCTTGTCGAAAATGCACGAGAAGCTCATAATTTGTAGAGTAAATATGATATTATATTGATATTATGATATATTCTTACATTTTACATTACATGTTTTCTTAGCTGTGGCATTTTTTTTTATTGCCCTTAAATTTATCTGTATTCAGGGTGTGAGTCAAAGGATGAAATCATTGTAAAATGATTTCCGTAGAATGGATCCTCCTACTGTGTGTTTGGAATCTTTGCTGTCTAGAATTTAGAGTCAAATTTTATGATGATGGACAGAGTTTAAGAACTGACACAGTGAATCTTTTTGTCTTATTAAAATATCAAAAACAGTGGCAAATATCCATGAAGTTCACACAGTTCCGTCTATAGATTGTTTTTCACTTGGTCATCAACACATCAGTATGGCTGTATTCCTGTTGGACACTTGACAGATGGAGGACAGAGACTCTCTCTTTGAATTGCTCCTCCATGTTGCCGCCTGCCCTCCCGTGGAAAGGAGACGTTTTATGTGATTATTAGGTAACGCAAACAAACTTGTGTTGACGCTACGACTGGCTACTATCACCAGCCTCTCCCTCCAAACAAAGCGAGCTTAAAAATTCATCATCGTCGTCCTCCTCTTCCCCTACAGGATAAGCAGCTGATATCCCAAACAAAGACCAGCATGTTGTCAGGCAGCTGTTATTGTCTGCTGAAGAATGCCTAACAGCTTCTCCCATTATTAATGCTGTTCTTTTTCAGAGAACTTGAATGGCACTTATTGTGTAACCAATACAGACTTTGATGAAATGCCGCCCCGGGATCAGGTGGCCACTTTATTTACTTCTTGAGACATTCATCCTGCTGCTTTCCCTCTTATAGGATTACCACTCTGCATCTCCCCCTCAGGTTTCCAAGATGTTTTTGGCCAGGGGATGTGGATTTGTTGTGAATTATTAACAGGAGGAGTTTATTTGTGAGAGCTGGTGGCCGTAGCTCATTACCTGATAGTCTCCGTCGCGCTCTCCTGACTCTAATCTGGAACACGTCAAGCGCTTGGCTTTTCATTTCCAACATTGTCGACCGAAGACTCCCTTTTGCGCTCACGCATTGAGAACTTTTAGGGAGATCCTGTCCTGACCACAATGGAAGCCTCGGATGTCATCAGGCTGCGGTACGAAGAGCTGCTGTTTTTTGCAGCCTGCGTTTGTAATTGTTGGACTGTTTGTTTGTTTGTGTGTGTATGTCTGGAAGGGAGAGTGTGCAGGCGAGGTGGAAGCGGCGGCAGCATGCGTATAGGCAGCAGCTGGAGGTGGCAGATCTCCCGGGCTATGAGACTGACGCTGCGTTGGTTCCGGCTGTGCCACGTTCGGAGTGGACGTCTCGGCGAGGGACCCAAAGCGTGGAGCTGCAGCAGGTTGTCGGAGCTGTGGACCTACAGCAAGCTGCTGCTCAAGTCTCTGTACTTCAACAGCCTCAGCAACTCGGACACTCTGCTGGACTGTGCTTTTGAACCCGTCTTCTGGATCGTGGACCACGTCACCCAGTGGTTTGGAGTGGTGAGTAGGCTGATTTTTCAAAAGTCAGAACAGTCTGAAGGCAGCAATGTGCTTTTTACTCTTCATTCATCTCTCTGACGACACAGTTTTCAGCCCACCATCAGTCATGGGCTTTCACAAAAAGTATAAACAAGTTTTTAAGTGAAGTTAAGTTTTTTGGACGGACTGCGTCGGGAGAAACAGATGACAGCCTCAAACGTATTTTCTCTCCCAACCTCTCTCGCTCTTTTCTCAGGTATTTGTGTGTCTGGTCATCCTACTGACAACCTCAGTCTTGGTCATTGTCTACCTGTGCGTCCTACCCACAATGCTAAGTACCTACCCTGCTCACTGGATCGCCTGGCACCTCTGCTATGGCCACTGGCTTCTGGTCATGGTGGTCTTCCACTACTACAAGGCCACCACCACGTCCCCAGGACATCCACCCAAGGTACCGAGATACAACACAGTCCACACATCCAGAAAATGAATCAAGTAATATGAGACAGCGAGTTGAGTTAGGCTCAGGATGAGAGGGTTTGGGTACATCTGAGTACATCTGTGCTACAAAAACATTACGGTTCAGATTGGGTCAACAAAACTTTGGGGTTAAAAGCCCAATTGCAGCTCTGATCAGATTGGATTCTCACATTGTTGATGGGGTGACAGTGACAGTAATGGCTGTCTTCTTCTTCTTGATCATCTTTTGTTGAAGTTCCAGGGTATAACATGATCTAGAAATGAGCTCTATGTCAAAGTGCACCTGCATTTCTCTCTCTCATTTCTTCAGGACAACCCACATATTCCATCAGTGTGCATCTGTAAGAAATGCATCACTCCTAAACCACCCAGGACGCATCACTGTAGCGTCTGCAACACGTGAGATAAAAAAGTTACTAAATTCTCAACATGTAAAGCGGCATTCTGACGTATTCTTTTCACACATTGTATCCTAACTGTCCCGCCTAGGTGCATCTTGAAGATGGACCACCACTGTCGTATCCTTCTGACAAAACAACCCTTTATTTTTCTGTCGTAGTTATTTACATTCTTCACTCTGTAATCTTTCCGTCATCTCATGATGTCTCATTTTATGAACCTGAACGTGTTTCCAGCCTGGTTGAATAACTGCGTGGGACATTTCAACCATCGATATTTCTTCTCCTTCTGCTTGTACACGATGCTGGGCTGCATCTACTGCAGCATCAGCAGCAGGGAGATGTTTATGGATGCCTACAACGCTGTAGAGGTGAGCGTGCTAATGTTATGATTACCCACCGTGCCTCTGAATGAAGAATGACTTTCGGGGTGAACTGGTGCCGAACAAGCCCTGACGTTTTCCTTTTTGAAGAAATGTTCATGATATCAAACGCATTCTATCTCACAATGCCACGCGATCATAGATGCTGTGGGCTAAGAGGGAAAACGTCACTTCCTTCCGCTCACGTGGGAGAAAACAAAGTGCTAGCACTGATTTAGAGGCTACAGTTCTGTTTAATACTTCCTGGAGATACCGAACCAGTTGAGTGGTCTCATAGGTTGCAGAGGGTATGAAAATGGACGTCCGATGGACCCCTCGTCATCACGGGTATGTTATCTAGAATGCTGAAGTAGTTTAAAAAGTAATTTATTAAATGTATGATGAGTGTACAACAATCCTGTGTTTTTCCGTAGACTAAATCCTGTGGCTGTGATCTTGGTAGGCTAGTGGAGCTCGTAGATGTGAATTCGTAGTCAGTCGTACCGACAGATGTTTGAGAGTTTCGAATGCCATTTGAAATCCCTAAGAGTGTCCACATGTTTTTTCTCTTTCATACTGCAATCCTTTGTATGGCGCTCTTTTCTGTTAGCTGCAGTGGAGGGGTAACTTTGTCTTCCTCTGTGGAGACCACGACCGCACACTGATGATGAGACCTGTATCTATTGGTCAGTTGTTATCATGTTGTGTAGATGTACCTTTGGGCTGTGGAACCCGACCCCATCCCTAAAAATGTACTCGTGGGACTTTGTCACCTCAGCACGGTTTATGCATAGAGAAGTGCAGCTTTAATTGACAGTTTAAATTAAGCATGTGTGTGTGTGTGTGTGGTGAAAGCAGCTGATTGCTGATTGAATGGGTTGTTATAGCAGGAAGAGAGCAGAAGTGGAGCTCAGATGGCGAATGATGAATGAAACAGGAGACCTGGAACGGATCTCTGCTGTCTCGACTCGTATTTACCTCCTTATCAGTGAGCACAACGGTGTTTTGGAGCGAGGTGGTAAACAAACAGCAGCAGGTCCTGGTCTAAGTTGGCACAGGAACACTTGTATGTCAGCAGTCCCGTGACCCACCATTTGATGATGTCCTTAGATAAACCCAGACCCTTGACGATCAGACTTGCGTGTCAGTTACACATTCTGTGCGTCCATCTAGAGGGTTTCAGCCCGCTTTGGTTGTTATGGTGTCAGATGTCAGGGACGTTTGGTAGAAAGTTAGAGTGTACAACGCTGGTTTGATTAGAAACTAGAGTCGATCGGGTTCCGGGTGTCGTTTTCTCAAGAATTTTTCTATTTCAGTGTTTTGAGACGATTCACAGTCTGTTGCACATTTAGCTACTTACATTCAAAATATTTGGTATCTCTCGGGTTTGCGTGAGAATTTAAAATAAAACTTTATAGAGACGCAGCCTTTGATGGTTTGAGAAATGAATATTTATGAACACAAACTGCAACGATTATGTAGCCATGGTATCGGTGCAGTTGATACATTATTTATTTCACTCTACTGCTTCATAGCATCCACAGCCAGACAAAGGTCACACTAAATCGAATCGTATCAAACTCTCACTGTGCTAATTTGGACATAATTATAAACCATTTGTTGAATAGAGAAAACACTTGGACATTACAACAAACTTCTTCTGGCTGGGAGATCAGATCAGCAATAAAAAGCAAAATAAAGTCATGATTATTGTGCCAATATACATTTCTGTATTTAATTACAAGATTGAACAATATTTTAGAATCGGTCCTTTCCTTTCCGATCCTTTTACACCGTGAATCTGTCAGTATTTGAACCGGTGGCTCCTATTGGTGATTTCGGGGTTTGACTTTGTTCTGATGTTAATAAAAAATGCTGAGTAGATGAATCATGAATGTGTTCGTAGAGTTCCTTCCAGACCTCCCCTCCACCTTTCACCTTCAGAGAGAGCACGGAACACAAGAGTATCATCTTCCTCTGGGTTTTAACCAGGTCAGACACTTCACACTCGCCCCTCTCACTGTTCAGAAAGGAGACAAAGACAGACACGCTGACACTCTCAACGTGTCCTCCCGCAGCTCAGTGGCGGTAGCTCTGGGGGGTTTGACCCTGTGGCACGCCATACTCATCAGCAGAGCGGAGACCAGCGTCGAGCGACACATCAACCGCAAAGAGAGCAAAAGACTCAAGGGGAAGGGCAAGGTACGCAGCAAACGACAACAACAGTCTAAACAAACGAGTGCTGGTATCGCCGTCTTCATGGTGTTTTTCTACTCCAACACAGGTGTTCAGAAATCCATATCACCACGGGAGAATAAATAACTGGAAGATACTGTTTGGAGTGGAGACTACAAGGTAAACGTTCATTCCTCTTTGAAACCCACAGCATCTTTATCCTCGCTTCATTTTCTTGGCTTGTGATCACTGTGATTCCACTCAGATGTGGATGAAAACTTATTCTGGGGCCTCAACAAACTCCACCTCGGTTGTTCAGATACTGAGTTATTTGGATTGAAAATAGGTGCAGATAAGAGCGAACCATCCTTGGACGAATCATGGAGAGATCTGAAAAGAATTTCAGATTTTTCACAAACAGCAAGGCTCACTGCGTTGTACTGACCGTGTTAAGACGGGCGGTCTGGAAGAACTGAGAACAACTCAATTTTTTAGGGTTGAGTTTATGTAGCATAAACCTACACAGACATTCGTACGAAACCAATAAAGAAGTACATTTCAGTGTCACGTGATGGTGATTGATGAGTCACATCGTTGTTGTTTGACCATTGGAGAAAAAAGATAAAAAACTGACCCGACCTCTGCTGCCCCGGTGGTTCACACCGGTATTACACCGCACATGAAGCCACATGTGTAGCTAGGTCAGGGTCCTCAGTCATGGTAGTTTGTCCAAACCGGAGGCTGACGGGGAGTACGAGATGTTGAAGTTTCTTCTTCTGTTCTTCAGCCACTGGTTTACGCGGGTCCTCTTGCCCTCCAGTCATCCTCCGGAAGGGGACGGGGTCCTTTGGGACTCCATCTTCACCAAACGAGACCCCATGGCCATTTGAGCCGAGTGTCCTTCATCCTGGAAGAACGTGGAATCTGTGACCAACTGTTGTTGATGTAATCTCAGACTGCATTTGTTTTGTATCTCACTTTTTAATGAGATTGATGCAACAGAAGACATTCATCTTGTCCGATGGCTGATGGAACTTCCAGCAAGGACACAGTTTTGTGTCGTCCACAATGAAACGTTGAACTTCCAGGTCGTGAGGAGAGAAAGCACTGAAATCTAACTGTGAATAATGAAGCTGAGCTGAGGTTCCTTCTGTCTCATCAAACCCGATCCCCATTTTAACAGACCCAAAGAGGTCTGCAGGCCAGAGAGGATGTGGTCGTCATTTCTTGAGAAGCTCTTGAGAAAACAAAATGGTTTTCCAAGAAAACAGCTTATGTGAATCGGAATATATGAACTGTCCATAGGTGTGAATGACATTGCGATTGACTGATTGATTGTCTGTCTCTATGTGTCGGCCCTGTGATAGACTGGAGACCTGTCCAGGTTGAACCCTGACTTTAGACAAATGACTGCGGAGGTAGACTCCACTACCACCATGACCCTGACGTGGATAAATCTTCTTTTTTTTATAATAATTTGAAATATTTCAACATAGCACTATTACTCCATCAGATTCTGCAGCCAGTCCTTGATTGTGTGAACAAAATATATTTCCCATAGACCTGTTTGTCTGTTTAGTTTTTTTTTTTTTGTTAATGAATGTTATTGTAGAGGTTTTTAGTCTTGAGCCGTTTGGAACGTTTTGTTTGCCGTTAACCCGAGTCGGTCAGCTGCAGTGCGTTTGGAAGGTTGAGAACCTCGTTCATGCTCATTTCACCCTGATTATGACATATGAGAAGTTTTTGCCTTAATCGGATCAGAATCAAAGTTCTAACGTTGACGTAAACGTACTGGCTGTTCTCTCGTATCAGATCTGAATCGTTTGTTTGGTGTCAACATCACAGAGCGACAGAGAGCCGACTCAGCGCTTAGACTGGAAACAAGAAAACATTTCTTAAGAGTTTCAGTGTGGATGGTTTGGATCTGTTGTAAAACAGACGAGTCGGCGATATTGCGTGAAATTCCTGATTTCATCATGTTCTGAAGATTAACGCATCAAGGATTTACTGGATCTGTAGTTGCCATAGAAACTGCTGAGACCATTTGAACCAATGGGACAAGTTTTCCGCTCTCTTTGCATTTTTTTCCCCCCCAAATAAACCGCATTTGATATTTCCTCTTGGTCACTTTGTTTTTTATTTTAATATTAAATGCATAAATCACCTTACAGCGTCTTGTGTAATAAAGAAAATTAATGACATCTTAAGTTAGACAGTTGAATTATTTCTATTTCCTTGGCATACGTTGGTGTTGAAATGAATCAATGTTGAGTTGAAGTAAAGCACAAACTGAACACCGCGTTCACATAAGTTACAATCATACCTCATGTAAACGTACGACAAAACCCTCAGTGCTGTCTTTTAATCATAAAAATCCACTTAAAATCACTGCTAATGCCAGTTTATTCATATTAATCTGATTACGATTGGCACCAACCACTTTTTATTCTTTTCAACAACAATCCCATCCGCCCGGTGCTGACCTCACAGATGTGTGAGTCCAGATGTGTTGGTCTTATTATTTTTTTTTTTTTTAATCTCAGTAAATTCACGGCAGTCAGTCCAAAGTCTCATATTTGTGCGTTCGTTCTTTAAGATGCAGTCATAACAAAAAAGGGTGAGAAGTCAGAGGATGACAGGATGGACGGGGGAGGGGTGGAGAGTTTAATCTGGGTGAAGGAGCTGTTTGGACGGCAAGGCCTGGATCCTGGGCCCCCAGTCCTGGAGTCTGACTGACCCACCTCTGTTCAGGGAGGATGAAGAGTGCATACTTGGGTTGTGCTTATGGCGCCAAAATCACCTTCCACCGGGACTTCCTAGGAAGAACCTGGAGGAGAACCAAACGGGGGTTAGGCCTGAAAATGAAGCGCCGACAGAGATACGAGAATCTTCTGTTGGAGTTGTGATCCTCACCACTCGGCTCGTGCCCGGACCGCCTCGCTTCGTACCAGCCTCTTCTTGTCGTCCAGCGGCCGGGCCAGAGTGCGCAACACTCGGGTACGAAATGGTAAAACCTGAAACAGTCGATTCAAACTTAGTATGAGAAAGAGACGACGGTCCACGATCAGATGGAAAGGTGGAGGATTTAAGGGTGAGGTAAGTTCAAAAATGGATTTTACAAATGACTCGAATAGAGACTAAATAAGCTTAAGCACAGAAGAAACGGATGAAGTATTTAACAGTGCAATATAGTTCATTTAGCAGCTAAATATCTCAATATTAATAATATTTAGTTGACGGACTGCACGTCACACAGCAGCTCTCCGTTTATTTCTCAAGTCTGGACTCACTTTGGATTCTACAGCGGAAACAACAGAAAAACACCGAGCTACCAACAGTTCAAGTTGGTCAAAAAAAAATCAGCAAAATACTGAATCAGCATTGAGGAAAACGTAAAATATGAGCAGACTAAAAATGAATTTACATGGGGTGCTCAGAAAAGGAGGAGGAGAGAATCCAGTGACGACGGAACACACGATGACATCATCATAATGCGACATCGTATCAGGGAATCGATTTCCAACCCTATTTGCAAGGTTTTGACATATTAAAAAACTTCCAATAGGTTTTACCTCATGAACAGGAAAGAAGGAAAGGGCGTGGATACACCGCAGAGAGGCGATCTTTACATTCTGTAAGACAAAGAAACAGAAGAGAGCTGAGAGACGCTGGACAGTGACGCTCCGACACGGACAGGTCCCCGAGGTACGCCGTCACACCCACCATGAACGGACTGGACACGAGCGAGAGCAGCCTGCCCACCAAAGCCTCCAGCTGCTGGATGAGCGCCGGCGGCGGCTCCAGCATGACGGGCTCCAGGCAGGACAGCGTGGACAGCTGGACGCTCTGCTCGGAACACGACAAGGCCTCCAGCAGCAGAGTCAGGAGCTGCACCGGGACATGAAACTGTTCAACACTTGGGTTTCTCTATGAAATGATGAGTGAAACACAGCGTTTCCACTCACCGCTGGCAGCTCGGTGACTTGGACCTGCTTTGGTAGTTTGTTGACTATGTTGGACAGAGACTTCAGGTAGTTGGACTTGGACCCTGAAGGAGCCAGAACATACAAAAAGACATGAAGGTCTCTCGTATCTCCGTGTTTCCTTGATGTCTGCGGTAACATTTGATGCCACATTAGTCACGTGATCGTTGTGTCTTCGTTGCGCGTCACGCCGTACCCTGTGCGGCTTTGTTGAATCCCTCCACCAGCTTGGCCGAGTTCTCCCCAAAGAAGCGCTGGCGGTACAGGATGCGCACGTCGGCATGGCAGCCGCGGTTGAGGACGTCGGGAGAGTCGCTCATCAGCAGCAGGAAGCCGTCCGCCACCATCGGGCCCAGCTCGGCGTCGGTGAGCAGGGTGAAGAGCTGCGAGGGCAGAAAGAAGAGCCTCATCCATGGGGCCTCCACCACGCCGCGTCTTCAACATATCACGGCTCCTAAGCATTACTGCCCCCTGCTGGGCTGGGGGGGTGTGGTCATGTCGCTGAATAAGTGATTATAGGCATTTATTATTTAAAATGATTAAACGTGGCAGTCCAGGTCTCAAAACTCAACACTAATACACCTGTTGGGAATTCATCACGTTAAGTGTGTGTGTGTGTGTGTGTGTGTGGCTCGTGTTCTTTACTTTGTCGGTCAGTGCCGTAGACAGAGGGTGATATCTGAGCAGCAGCGCCTTGGCAACCTGCAGACGACATCGAGAGTCCATCACAACGAGACCAAAGAGATGCTTAGAAACTTCACTTTGTCTGTTTCGTATGAAGATGACACCATACGCCTTCGATCATGACATGACTGAATATCATAAACCCCATCCTCCAGCAGCCTGGCCCTCTTACCCAGATGGTGAGCGTGAAGGCCTGATTCCTCAGAGGAGAGGACGGCTGGTCCAGCTCAGCACAAACCCTCTTCATCATCCTCTGAATCAGGCCGTCAAGAGAATCACCTGAAGAAGAAGAAGAACGCAAAGACTGAAGAGAGCGACGACGGGAAAAAAACCAGCAGGACTGTACGTCACACGATTCTCTAAAACACACCAGGAGTTTAAGGACCGTCTATAAAGACAAAAAGACACACATCTTTACCTGATAAAACAGATGTAATGCCAATAAAAAGCCCAAACTGACTGACTCAGACATCAGATGGTCTCTGGAAAACATTTCTAAAGGTGGCTCTGATTCTGGCTCCTAACAGGAAGTTTAAAGTAAAAACCGACCCTGCGGCCTCTTGTTGATCAGGCCTGCGTAGCACTTAGCGGCCGACGTGTAGGACAGCTTGTGGCTGCAGGTGCAGCTCACATCCTCCAGTTCGGACAGCAGCTGGTCAATGTGAGGGACGTCCACCTGCACAAAAAAAAAAAACATGAAAGACAAACTGAACGAGAAAAACCTGAATTTAAAATGCTGCACGGTGTTAAAAGTGAGACTTACATCACGAGGTAGCGAACACACGCAGCCGATGAGCAGAGAAACCAGCTGAGTCTGTCTCCACGACTCCCTCTGCTGGAGGGAGGAAGACAATCAACGCGTCAAAAACACACACAAGACGCCGACATACAAAGATCATCTCATCGCGAACACCTGGAGAGACTTCGACGCCACAATCAGAGATACTACCACAAATCAGTGCTGTCAATCATTATTATATCAGTAGAATTATTCATATTATTAATGTTGGTGTAAATAGTAGACATAATGTTTAGATTGTTATTAATAACAAATTCATATGTCATCAAGCTGCTAAGTGCTGTGAAAACGTTAGAAAGGAAAATAAAAGAAAACAAGAAGATAAAGATTCATTTAAAAAAAATGAACAATAAAACTGGGAGTAAATTAAATGAAAAGCTGAAAAGGAGGATCAGGTTTTTATTCTGAGTGATTTTATTCTAATCCAGAAAACCACAAAACACAAACACACCTTGAGCAGCTGAATGTGTGAAGGGAAGGAGTTGTCGGGTAAAAAGGAGACGTCGCCGTTCAGGAAGAGAGACACGGCCCTCGACGCCGTCCGTGCCGCCAACCTAACGAGACCAAACGCCACGTGAGGAAACCGCACAGACAGTTTGAAAAGAAAAAACTTCACAGACAGACCACAACAAAACCCACAACAAAAACGGAAACTACGAGAGTGCGACAAAGTCTCAAGTTTAACAAAATCCAAACGGAACGTTGACGTGTTCAACTAAGACCATCAGAGAGAAACTTAGGCTTTTAAATGTTTGACTGACGCAGGCTGCAGTCTGGAACAGGAAGTGCTGATGACTGGGACCATAGCTGACAGGACCGCCTCCTCCGCCAGAGGACTACGACGACCCTCACCTACGAAACATGAAGCAGTCGGTCAAATTTACTGGTACGGTCCAATATTACAGGAACAAGGAGGACTTCACAGGACCAGGAAGAAAAAAAAAAAAACAAACAAAGATTTAAATGGAAAGAAAAACGAAGAAAACCACTGGAAAGGACAGAGAAAGGAATCCACAGAGAGGAGGTCAACAAGGAATCAAACAGAGAGACGGAAGGAGAGACAGAGAGGGAGAGAGGGCGAGAGAGAGAGAGAGAGAGAACGTCCTTTTCTCTGGCAGTGACGATTGTAATAAAGTAAAATAATACAGTAATAACGTAAAGTATTACAGTAATCAGGTCACGTATCACAGTGCTCCGTGTTCAATCCTCACCCTGCAGCGCCGCCTGGAGGGCCAAAGACAACAGGTGCGGGATGACGACATCATGGAAGCAGCGGCCGGTC
>OMNV01008757.1:0-21006 GCA_900303265.1 Brotula barbata
CGGGTAGTTCACCTCAATAACACTGATCATTTAATAATACAAAGCCAGGTGAGGGTGACTCACGCAAGTCTGGTACACATGTGTAGTTACATAGTTAACCTACTTAACCTTGATGTCAGATATAGGATCGCTTATATGTGAAAGAATTAAACAAACAGGATGTGCTAAGTACATTTTAATCATTATTAAATGGATCCAGTAGTATTGGATAGATAGATAGATAGATAGATAGATAGATAGATAGATAGATACTTTATTTATATAAGATAAAAGATAATCATATAAGCTAATAATAACAATAACAACAATAACGACAATAAAAAAGAATATAATGTATATATAATAGAATATATAATAGAATATAATATTGATGATAACAATTGTAAAGTTTCAAAACCTTTATCTCGGATGACAACGTATTCAATTTCGATAAATGTTTATTGTGTCATAAAATGTGATTCTTCAAAAATGTGTTCGCTCAAATAATGATTATTGAATTCATACATTATTCAGTGTTTGCTGTGGGCTGTGAGCGCTGACTCAACAAATAAACATAAATTGGTCCATGCACACACAGGCACACACACGCAAATAATGCCTCTGGTAGTTGTCATAACAGACTACCCCTGATGGAGTGATTAATTGACAGCTTACAGCTAAATCAGTTACGTTTCTGCTTTTACCAGTCACAGTTTCCCACTGTTTTAGACTGTCGGGCTCTCTGGTCCAACAATCGATTGCTCCTAATTATTTCCATTTTCTTGTAATACATGAGTCAGTGCTTAAACTGCAACTTGTACAGTAGGTAATACTGATGATTCACGTCATATTATGGTATTATTATAATGGAGAGGAGCACAGAATAATACGTAAATGCTACCTTTTCTGTGCTTGCCGTAACATGACTACACTACTTAGGATTAATATTTCACAATTCATGAATGCCATTGAATTCTGACACCTACCTCAGTAATAAATCACAACACCACTGTGACATGTAAGCACTAATGTTCCAGATGATTACATTTTTGCATTTTTGTTATTGATGGATGATCCAAACGTACAATCCAAACGTACAAAGTAAACAAAGTGAGAGGGGAACGCACTTTATTCTCATGACAGTTTGTTTCGTGCCATTGCACAGTAGTGTAATTAACATGGTAGTCATTACAATTAGGCGTTAGGTAAACACAATTGTTGATTGTTGCTCGTTTTCTCATGGATTAAACTGAAGAGGTGACAGAATTTTCTCATGCTCCTTCCCTGTTTTTGTAGCTATTGTCCTTGCCAGTTACAAATTAAATTCCTGTATTATTCATAATTCCACATCTGCGAGTGATGTTCATCATCAACTATGCCTCCAGCAATTATTGTCAAGTCACACACCCATGGTATTCACTGACAGTGTGTTCAGGCTGGAGATCTGATCCAGAATTTCCTGTGTAAACGCCATAAAGAAGAGCCGTGATGGAAGAGAGAGAAAGACAGGGAGGGGCAACAAAACGAGGAGAGGAGAGGAGAGATGCTATGATTGACATTTGTCTGGCCTGGTGCCTGCTGAGGTTGTTCCCCCAGCAGACTGCTATTATCAACAGAAGGACTTCCCCATTGCCTTGGCAGGGACTGTGTCACCCCTCTCCCCTGGAGGATGCTATCCCATTTGGGTGGAGATGAATAGAGGTCCCCTCACCCCGTATGAGGGCTCTGTGGATAGAATCTTTATAGAAGAAGCACATTGGAGTAAACAGGCTCAACATTAGCATCTCTGATACCCCCTTTAAAAACACACAACCTCACCACCACAACTGGCCTTCCAATATCCACTTTTTGATTATATTGAATTTTCCATTTATGGATTACAAAGCAGAGCTGCTGCCTGTTCCTGTAATTTGTTTGTATCTTCAACTGGACAAAAAAACTAGGTGTGTGTGTGGGTCTTCTACCGGCAGTTATCTTAGTTAGAATACAAGTTATTCAAAAAGACAAAAAAACTGCAACCTGATATCTGAAATTAACGAATTCATTTGTTTGCTGAGTGAGGAATGGACTCATCATGGTTTGAACCAGCATCACCCTTCAGTAATTAAAAACTATTTGAGTGCTTCTGACATTTAACTGATGGAATAGCTTGTCATGACAGTTGTCCTCACTTTACCGGTTTCAGCTGCGTGTCTGAAAGCATTTGAGGTGCACGGTGCACTCCTAAAGGAATGCAGACAGCTCACAGTCAACACACAGGCAGCTGCACTATTGGGTGATTGGCAGGTTCAATGTACTGTGTGTAATACGAGCAGATCCTTCACATAGGCAGGTGTGTACGTCTCCGTGTGTGACACAGAGAAAGATAATGTGTGCAGGTGTCATGGGTAAGTTATTAAATTTGGTTCTTTTGACAACAGGCCTGTGGCGATATGTGTGGGGTGTGGACGCCTCCTCATTTGAATTTACATGTGTTGATCTGTCTGACTCTTGCATCGGGCCACCAGGAGGCAGGCCACATATGAACACCAACAGTATATTCAGCGCAGTAATATCGTACATACGATTTTCCTCCATTTAAGAGCCATCTGGGTTAATGCTGACACTTTGATTTGCTCCATTGTGGCCTAATGTGTTTAGTGAGTGTGATAAATACAGGGTACAGTATCCCCGGTGAGGCACTATAGCAATATTGTAAACCTTATAACCAGACACCTGAACCTACAGCTGACCATATTTGGATCATGACACCAACTCTTCCTCCTCCAACAATATCCTCACTTTCTCTCTCTCTCTCTCTCTCTCTCTCTCTCTCTCGTCCTTCACTTCTTCACTCTCAATTTAACCCCGGTGTGTGATGGGGCCCATGGTTTGGCTCCTTGCGGGTGTTAATGGCCAATGGAGCAGATATCGTAATGAGTGATCAATCTAGATGCTTGCCGTCACAGCAACACATTAGCCATTCATACAGATTCAGTCCACTCGCCCAAGCAGAAGATCCGGATGCATATTTAATGTTTATCTTTTACAGATCTCTTTTAAATGGAAAGCAAAAGCAAAAGTCGTAAAGCAAAAGTCTTTGAAAAGATGGCAAAGTCCATGTGAAGGCAGCGGCAGCCTGACAGACTCAAACAAGTTCACCCTATCCAAAGACGTGAAGCTGTTCCTTTTAATGAGGGACTGAGCCGTCCTCCTTCTGTGAATGATAATGAAGTGATTATTTTCGACCTCTTAAAACTATTTTGCAATTAACGCCAAAGCTAACCAAAGGTGCACGCATACTTCAGTTGAATGTGACCCAAAAAATGTGGTTGGAGATGAAAACAAGCTGATGCATATGATGTCAGGATGTAAATGCATGAATAGAATCACAGCATCAACCCAGAGGAATGACAGAGGGAGAGGGAGAGAGAGGGAGAGGGAGAGAGAGGGAGAGTCATTGAATGTGTCTGCTTTTAAGTACCCCAATCATGCACCTGTCACTCCATTTCCTCACTTAGACATCAATGTTTACCAAAATGAGGGCTGACAGAAGATATCAGCGCTGGTTTGTGTACACACATCTTGTGTTCACAGCCTCACGTCTCACACACTAATGTATTTTTTTAGATTTTGCAGTCATCCACAGACATCCCATTGTCCCACTTAATGCCACCTGACGCCGAGGATCCTTAGCATTAGTAGGAGACATTGCGTATGTATGTTAATACACAATACTTAATGCTAACCAAGCCTTAGCATGCCCCAGTGCCAGGATAATTGTCATGATTACCCAGGCCAGTGATGCAGTCATCAGACATGAAGTAGGCCTATCCAGGTTTGTTAAAATAACCTTGAATATTTTGGCAATGGAACCCTCATTCTGAAAGCTCAACAATTGCAGCATCATGCATCCCAAGTCACCCGAACAAACTCTGAAAGCAGGTTTCAGGCAAGGCTGGTTCCAATTCAACTGTGATAAATGGGCAGATAAGACAATCAGTGCACACCGTGACATAGTGCAGTGTTAGCTGTCAGACAAGCAGCACTCTGCTGGGGAGTCCAGGTGCACCCACAGTCCTGTAGCCAAGGAAGGAGGGAAAAAAACATGAGCACATGGAGTTGTCTTGGAGCCCGTGTGTATAAATACCCAAACTATTAAAGGTGACGATTAGTTTGAGCTGTAAGTGCTCTACTGTCAACTATGTATGGTAATCAGGCCTGTCAGTGTGGACAAGTAAGACTCAAGACTTGTGTCAAGCGATGCAGGACAGCTCACAAACCAGGACGGGAAACAGGCCTGCAGCTGAGCGTCTGCCCGCTGAGAATCCTGTACCTAAGAGAATGGGTGAGTTGGCCAGATACCCAAGCACCATTTGTCAGTGACTGATAAATGTGTGTTTGGCTGTCTGAAGAGTGTAAGAATGATGCAGAAGTAATTTTAGTGTATTGTTGTGGGACACGTGTACAGCATGCACCATCTCAAAGGGCACGGAAGAGTCGACGATGTGCTTCCCTCATCTCTAGCACACAAAAAAGAGGCTAATTGTGTGTTGTTCACTTGTGCCCATCATGTGGCTGTTACAGCCTCCCTTTTTATCTCACACTCATCATAACCACAGTTGCTTTTTGCATGCAGTGCTCCCATTAACGCAGCTTAAACACACCACGGTAAAGCCTGAAATTAATGAGGATGTTGAGATGTTTTATTGACCTCAACAACACACGGACCTCATCTTTGTGTGTTGTGTAACCTTACGCTTTGTTATTGTTTGAAAGTGCAAAGAGTTGGTCAAAAGAATTCGAAAAAAAGGCAGTTCATCTTAATAATATCAATTGTTAGGTAATAAATATTACATCAGATTTTAGAGCTGTTGTTGTTGTTGTTTTTTCTTTACAGATAAATGTATCCTTTGTGTAGGATCAGATTTAAACAGAATGGAATATTTTGTGATGCACTGGAAGTGTGTATTGCAGTGTCCCAGTCTGGATAGAGGATATTGAGAATTTTTGTTGAGTTATGAAAGCTGCAGTACAGAGACCGAGGTCTAGGAGGTTGATATGACAATACTGCCACCTAGGGGCGTGGGGGGAAATAAGACAAGGCCAATGAGACCGCCGAACTGAGAGTAAAAGATGATTCTCCAGTATAGGCAGCTCCCATTCGACAGAATTACACAAAATCGTCAATTCTAAGTCAACACGTGTGAATTCATTGCTCTGTTGTGGTTATCAAACAAAAAAAAAGCTGTTTTGTGGTTACACCAGGTGGGTCATCCACCGAATGTCTCCGCTATTCAATCCCATCTGGGCTGTCCAGCACATTGTGATCTGCTCTCTTTGACTTTCAGAGAGACAGAGATGTGTGAGAGAGGAAGAGAGAGGCCTCACCTGTGAACCACAAATGCCCCGTTCAGGTGGGACCTGTTTTGACCTGTTGCCACGGGGACCCTAATGGAAGAGGTGAGGGTGGGAGTGGCCATCTGTTGTGTGTTGTGTGTTGTGTGTTGTGCATATGTGCGTGGATGTTTCTACATTTGGTTCTGTTTATGTAATGAGTTAGGGCCATTGAAAGGTCAGTGGGTTTTAGTAGCTGCTGTTGCTGTAAGAAACCGAAAATTATATATTATTCAGCAAAGTGGAAATTAGCCATAAGCATCATAAAAACTCAACCACATGATGTACATTTTTGATCATGTCACATGTGGAAAACATAAGCTTATTTGCAAAAATAACATCTCTTGATTTCTATATTTTTCTGTGCATTTTCAGTCATATCAATCAAACTGATCTCGGTTTAAAACAACAACAATTCAACAAACAAATAAAAGACATAACATCTGATTGACCTGGAAATATGATTTGAAAATTTCATTCATGAAATCTTTTTGTCGCTCTAAATGAATGCTTTACATATAAAACCCATGTAAAAGACGGGGTTGATTTCACATTACCTCCTAAAACCCGTGACCAATTTCTGTAATCTTTTTAGTTTTCGAAACCAAAGACTGAGATATATTTACTCAGACAGAATGCAAATTATGCTGATGAGTTTTTCTCGTCCGACATGTAAAACACATTTGAAAAATGTTGATGCGGTCTCATGGACCCCTGCCTGACACAGTATGTCACAGCAAATATGCTGTAGCTTTATATTCTGTACGCCATTTGCATTTTCGCAAGATTTCCAAGTGTACAGTAAATAAAATGTGTCTGGGAGGGGGCGAGCTCTTTAGATCATCAGCACTGCCTTAGCAATATAGCCGAGCTGGAAATCCTCTGACAATGATAATAATGTGATCCTCTATTTTTTACAATCATAGGTCAGCTGCCTCTCCGGTTGTAACAATAACAGTCAAAACAAAATCACACCCACTAATCACAACAATAACATACACTGACTCCGACAGGGAATGACCTTTGTTGTTTATTCCGAGAGCTGGTTCCGTGACGATGCACATGCGCGCGCAGACGTTCGCACAAGCATGCACAGATACACCATTATAGACACACACTCACCTCTTGAGAGTTTCTGACATTCTAATTGGGATTTAAATTGGTTTGAGGCCTCGGGGCCTTGTTTGGCCGTGTGGTTTGTCTGTCTCCTTCCTTTCTTTCTGAGGTCATTTAGAAAGAGTTTGTTTAGTGATTAACAGTGGCTCATCTGAGGCTTCATGGAAAGGCATGGGAGACCTGCTACAGTGGCCTGGGTGAATAGTGAAGGCTCCGGGGCTTCAGCGGGGATCATGCTGTGGCTCAGAGCTCAGTGAATCAGCGTAATGGAGGCTGTTCTGTTTGTATGTAACGTAATGTAACATTACATCCTGACATTTGCTTTGGGAATATCTTCAGCTTCCGTACACCAGCAAGGGTTCAGTGTCCAATGGAGACCCTCAAATAAACCACAAGACAACATGTTACCACACCGCAGCAACGTTCACATCTACACCTGCACGCACACACACACACACACACACACACACACACTCACGCAGATGAGCACGCGCATATACACAGACAAGCATTCGATGTAACAAAGTCCTCTGTTGACCCTGACATCCAATTTAACAAACACCAGTTTAAAGTCCTGTTGACAAGAAGCAGGAAGCGAGAAGAGAAAGAGGATATGACATGAGGAGAAATCGGCTCCTTCTGTTCCTTGTCACTCCACATTATTGAAGACTTACCCAACATGCACCTGGGGGAATCAGTGTCTGTCCACCCGAGTCTCTCTGTCTCATGTTTGCCCCCCCACCCCCTGACACACACTCACACACACACACACACACTTCTTCATTTTATTACATATGTGCGTAGTGTGCATTCTTTCCCGTCTATCTTTCCTCGGTGCTCTCGTCTAACTTGTGTGTTTGGGCTCCAACCGGCCCGGCGTGCACCCGGGCTTGTATGTCAGCCTATATGTCTATACATATGTGTACATGTGTTAGCAGATGTTTGCTCGGGGCTGTCTCACATGTCTGTCCCTGAAAGCTCAATAGAAATGTGGGACAAACTTGAATTCACAAAAGAACTTTGCATTGAGATGTATTCAGCACACATAGTGAATAACTAATAGGACCGCCAACAGTTCATCTCCATCAAATCGCACTGTCCTCATTCTGGCCCGACTATTCATTACACGACAATTTATTATAATTTGCATTATTTCTACGTGTTCAAGGAGGAGGAAAAATACATCTGTTAATAGCGTGAATCCCTTGATAATGTCCCTGCAGAATAGGCTTCTCCTCTCCATCTGATATTAATAGGTCATAGAAACACAGCTATAGTTACTACAGTTATTTATACATTTTATTTCACAAAGCCAGCATACCTCAATGAGCACCAAATATATTTTGTCAAACTCTTTAATGGTAATTTAATGAACCGTGGCCTTTGGATGACAATTAATGCCAGACGTATTTCCACAATGCTAATTTATTACTGGCTAATTTTACCTTGCCTGCATTTTCTCCTATCCAGATATTCATGCAAGTCCTATTTAAATGAGCTCGTCATCATTAGTTAGCCGCACCGGGACAAAGAGTTCACTTCCTGGAACTGTACTTGAAAATCCAGCCATCATTTCTTAATGATTATGTTTATGGAACGCGCTGGCCTTTCACCATGACTGATTTTGATAAAACGATAAACACAGGTGCATGCATTCATTATGGATGACAAACAATTGCACCGCACTTTCAAATCGTGTCACTGGATTATCTCTTTACATATGAAAAAATATGTTTCTTTTGAATATTTTATTGACGATTGATTGATCTATAATCAAACCAGAGAGAGAGAGTCAAACACAGAATTTAAGCGCCTTGCTCTAAATTTTCTGCCTGATCACAAATCTGGAACTTTATTTATTTTTTTTTTGTGGCAAGCCAGACAGTTATCACAAGATCTCAAAAACATGTAGTTTCCTCTTGCGCTGTCTCGTCCTTTTTCTGCCCCCACCTCTTCTCACTGTGTTTCCAGTCTATCATACTTCCCCCCCTTACTGGGATCAGTGGGGCCATCACGCGCACACCTTTGATGTCTCTCAGAGTTAAGCTGGTTTTGAAGTCAGATTAGCGAATTGTAAACACCCTTTTAGACCTTCAGACTCTCTGCAGAATGAAAAAGAGAGCAAGAGAGAGAGAGAGAGGGAGAGAGAGGTGATGTGGGATCCATACAGTTGATCCAAAACCATATACAAGATTGCCATGTGCAGGTTAAGACTACGGTATGTCATTTTAGAAATGGAATATAAATGTCTCCACCTTCTTCATTCCGTTCCCTTTGTTGATGCTACAGATGCGGCTGATTGAAGCAGCTACAGTCAATATGTGTGTGATCGAGGGTGCCCTCTCAGCTGTCTTTCAAGCGCACACAGAACCACCGACGTACACACTCACATGCATTCACATGTACGCTGAGAGGGCAGTGTTTTTCAGACAAGAAGCCCGTCTGTCTCTTTCACATTCCATTAGTTCCTGGAGCTACATCAGAGGGCAGAGAGAGCACACAGACATTCCTGCAAGACGCAGATGTCAGGATCAAGAGTCGGACTGACTCCTGTACACAGCAGGGGAGGAAGACGGCGAGGAAGAAAGAGAGAGAGGAAGAGCAAATAGAGAGAAAGATTTTCTTATTCAGGGAGGCAGGGAATCAGAGTGAACATCTCTTTTGGTTGTGAGCCAGAAAGTATTACACTCCTTCAAAAAATTCACCAGTTTTCTGCAAACAAAGTCCTCATCCGCTGCTTTTGTGTTTCCATCTACACCTGTGATGTTTTCTGTATTTACTGTTCACATGGCTTTTGTTGCTATTGTTACTTACTGCTCTCTCGCTGCCAGGCTGATGGGAAACCATGCACCATGCTGCCTACATCTTGTGCCTTGTTTCAGTTATTAAAAGGCACGGGACCAGATGGTGCGTGCGTGTGTGTATGTGTGAGTGTGTGTGTGTGTACGTTCACGCTTTGGCTTCAGGCTCTTCCAGAACTGGCACAAGCCCAACTGGGTCATCCATGCAAAGAGTCTCTCTCTCTCCTACTCACCAAGAGCGCATCTGTGTAGGCCTTTACATGGGGAAATGTGTGTGTGTGTGTGTGTGTGTGTGTGTGTGTGCGTGTGTGTGTGTGTGAGAGAGAGATACAGTATGTGCTATAGAGGGGCCTGGGGTGATGGGTACATCCAATCCTCAACAAAACATAAATTGTGTTCTGCATATGTCCGTCTTTCCTCCTGGGTGCTTCTCTCTCTTCTGTTTATTTTCCATCTCATTTGTCGTTTATTTCTTCCTCTCTCTCGTCTCTTGCCAGCCGAGCAGCCAGGTGAACACTCAGTCAAGTGATCAAGTGATGCTATTTTTGATAGTTTCACAAGAGAGATAGAGGAAGAGGGAGGGGAGAATTTGAAGAGGTAAAAGAGACAGGCTGAGTCAAGGTGGGGAACGGCAAGCTGCAGACATATGTGCTGGGACACTGACGGTGATGGCAGAGGATGGGAAGTTAAACATTTCCAGTGTTGGGGCTCAGAAAGATAGGAAGACAGGAGTTGGGAAGAGCCACGGGCCCGGTGGAGCCGTCAAGACAGCCGATGAGCTGCAGGCCTGCAGATTGTCAGGAAGGATTGCGTTCCTCCGAGAGCAGCGAGAACTCAGCTTCCAGTGTGTTTGGAATGTAGTTACTTTAATGTTCCCCTATTGTTCTACTAAGATACTTTTAGATCATTTAATAAAAATAGAAAAAAAGAAAAAATGCAATAATAAAAGTGTGACTGTTAAAATAAAAATGTCAGTATTGGTCATAGTGTTTGTTTTCTCAATATAGCTGAAATCGGTTAATAGTAAAATGTAGCCACGACATGCTACATCCTTCCACTTAATATGTAAAATATATTCACCGAGGCCTGTGCAGTGCGACTTTATTACAGCACGGTAACATCTGTTTAATGAGCTTACATAAATTGTTTGTCAGATAAAGATAATCAGCAACTGAATCTTATCTCCTCATTTACGTTTCACAGATTACATGGAAGTAAGGCAGAAAATACTTGAAAAAGTATTTGCCCCTTTCACCTTGTCCACATTTTGTCGCTGCCTTATTATAATGTTGTTTAATTCAGATTTCCCTCATCAAGCTACACAAAATATTCCATAATGAAAAAGTGCAATTGTTTTGCAAATTTATTACAATTTGTTAATTGAAAATGTGCAAAAATTGCTCAAATTCTGAGTTTAATTGTCATTAAAGGACAAACCATTTTAGCCTCTGTTTTTTGCTTCTCACCATATGTGATTGTTTAATGCGTCAAGAAAAAAAACAGAAAATATGTAGTCAGAAAATATGTTGCTTTCTAGTCACTAGCCGTAGTTTGAAAAGAGTTTATTTGCATTCTGAGCCACGGGGTGGTGAGTTCCAGCAAGGAGAAAGGAGACTGAATAATAGCACACCGCCATCGGATTCAGCCTCCGTTACTGTGAATATCAAGCAGGATACCAGCATACAGATGGCATAAACTCACACAATTTAAACAAACCCGTGTTACAGATTTCCGCTCCAAACTGTTCCCTATCTTGTAATCTTCGTTTTGTGCGTACCATTGTTGAGTATATGTACTATAGGTATGAAGGCTCCCTCCTGCCTTACTTACACCTGTCTAATCTGGCCCCTCACCACCTGTCTATCAGCCCACAGAGGCCGAGGGCACTGATTGCATTAGTCCTCAGAGGGGATCCGATCGATAGAGTAACGTTCAATCCGCAGCAATCACAGCTACTTGCTAATGAGAGTGAGGAAAAGACACAGAGAGGAGAAAACAGTGAGGCCGGGGTGTAGTGTTTGTCTCTTTTGGCCCTGTTGAATGATATTATGGCTTTGTGGTTCCATTTTCCCATGATCAATTCTGCATCATGGCGCTTACTGGAACCCAATGTCCCAGTCTCCCTCTTTGCTTTCATCTGCTTCCATTTGTATCAGTTGTCCCACTCTCATTGTCTATCATCGTCTCTATTTTTTTTTGGCTCCCTCTTTCCCCCTCACACATTGCTGTTTAATGACGGTAATTTTCTACCCAGGTCCGAGTGTGAGCTGATGTGGCGAGGCTCTTGGCCCCCCACTGTTCCTGATGAGGCATGATGGGAAATTACCCAGAGCTCTCTGTTGTCAGATTGTAACTCACTGTTTGCTTGTAATAAGCAGGCAAGCCCCTGCGTGCACGTTCACGCGCACACACACATACATAGACACCTCCGATTGTGTGCATTAATTACACTGTGTGAGATCACCACGGTGACCACAGCTGTGTGGGCCACGCCTTGCTTTCCGGGTCACTTGGGTCATCAAGTTCCCGCAACAGCTACAGCACTGTCTCTGTCGAACACAGCAGTACATAATGAGAGATCCTCTCACTGTGCGTGCTGTTCGGATACACCTGAAACACTCTCCTCCATCCATCTATCACTTCCTCTCACTTCAGTCCTGTTGTTTTCCTCACTTCCTCAACATTTTCAGGTTGTTGGGGATGTCGTGTGTGACCACCTGCTGTTTATTGACTGACATGGGCGAGGTACAGGGCTCGCTGGGGCATCACCGCTGGGCGAGTGCATGATGGTGGAAGAGGTTGGGGGGGTGGGCTGCCCCTGTCACTGTGGTGTGTCACCTCTGCAGCAGTGCTGTCACCAACAAATGGAGCTTTAGTGGAACCCCGTAAAGAGAGCCCTGCTGAGGTACTGTTTGAATCAGTTTGGGGCCAGTGGGGGACTGCAGGTTCTGTTTGATCAACATCAGCGGATGTTGAGAGGATGTCCACTGTCAGCTTAACTACAAATGACCACTCACAGTCAACACAGACAGTGGGTATTTAAAAGTGGCTGCATGTTTAAGTGAGGTGGGCGATGCTTTTAGGGAATAACGTGGAGACCGATTCAAATACAGAGCCACCAAGGCTGAACAATTCTAGACCAAATCAGTCTTAATCTAACAATAAAATGGCTGAAAATGTATTATGTTATTATCTTGTATCATAAAAAATCCTATTTTAAAAATAACTGGACACACAAAATTGCACCTAATGATCACATCCATTACGGGATAACTAATAGTTTAGCCTGGACAGATAAAAAATGTTTTATGTCATCCATCCTGGGCATTTTTCACTGCTAAATGTTTCTCATGTTTTACAAACTAAACATTTCTGCACTTTTGTCACTATCGAGGTCTTTAGAAATGATGTAAAAGCGCATTTTTGGGAAGCAACATTACTCAGTTAAACCAGTACCGGTGAAATATTAGACCCTGTAGATAAAGAGACGCCGAGAAGAGAGGATTATTGAAGAATTTAAATGTGAATTATGCTAAAGAGCCGGAACTCAGAGGCGCTTGCCTAGTTTTATGAACATTCATTGAATTATGATCGAAAGACACAAACTCAATCAGATGAACTATTCTCCTCTGATGATGCTGAGTGGTGGGTGTATCTCCGGATCACGTCTTTGATTTTGTGTGATATCTATATCACACTGAGGGCGTTGTAATTACATCTCTCCCCACAGTGCAGGCTGCTGTGCCCGGGACCTCCCCACTCTGTACAGATACCCTTCTAAGCAGAGCTTTTGCTAATGGATATCTGTGTTTCATTGTGCCGCTGGCTGAATGTGGGCAAAATGGCAAGGCCCCACTGAACTGGTGTGGTGTGACTGAGAATGTTCTTAGATAGGATAGGATCAGCCCCACACACACACACACACACACACACACACACACACACAGTAACCTCCCAGGGGCCAGGAGCTGACAGTAAATAAAACCAGAGTCCTTTCTTAATTAGCTCCATGCCGGAGGGTGAACACACAGAGAGAAAGTGTGTCAGTCTCTGCCTGTGTGGACACTAAACTGTCACTCTGTTTGTCTGACCATGGAAGCTAAGGACCAGGACAATATCAGCAGACCTTTTAGGAAAGATATATCTAATATAATAAAGTATTTATGTTAAGATGTTTTTTTTAACCCCTTTTTATTGTATTATCCTTAAAAATGATCACACGGTGGAATAGACTACATCTCAACCCCACGTAATAAATGATGACATCTGCATGCAGAAAATGCAAAAAGCAGTAATTGGACATGAACCCAACTCATCTCATCAGTCGTGTAAATAAAATGTTATGAATTTAAGACAGAATACGGCGGTCAGTATGTGTTCATTATGGTGAATATTATAAAGCTTGATTAAATGTAACAATGACAACTTAGTGTCTGCCTGTGCGGTTGTGCATCCATGTGATGTTTAAGTTCACTTTGATGATGTTTACTCCGCCATTAAGGGCTTGCCTCCAAATCCACAATCTAATTGGAAATTTATAACATGGAGTAATTAATTTTATAACCTTTTACAAGTTTAAGAGTGTGTGATTTGTTTGCAAATTTAGTTTTCCAACTGATTTTTTATTCTGGATATTTGCCATCAAATTGTGATATAATTTACTGATAATTATGTAACCCTGAAAAAAATGTTTTTCAGCCTATTTTATATGTTTCACCCAGTGAGTATATATCTGTACTCCCTATTGTAAAAGCTGAATACAGCTGGTTTGTCAGAGGAAACTGTTTAGTTGGGGATAGAGAACCCTTACAGCAGTGCACTACTGACCCCTGCTGGTGAGATGTTTTCTACAACAAACGGGGATCCAGTGAACCATAAGGAAATAAATGCTGTTTACCCTATTCAAATTCACCTGTTGTTTATTTTCATTTTCCAAAAGATGCTTTTATCTAGTTGTATAATATGTATGTACAGCATATTAAACGACTTTTCACAGGAATTTACATCTAATCTAATTTATTTTGCACACACATTTCTAGAAATAACAACAATTTGCTCAAGCAGGATTTAAGCACACGTGACCTGTACCTTCGCCTTTCAAACTGGATTGTGTGTGACTGTGTAAGGCAGAATGTTAGTGGTAGGTTTCTGTAAGAGCAACGGATTTACACCTCACTGCTCATCTGATATCTCCATGCCAGCGGTCAGCCATGGCAGAGAGAGTGCTTGTAAATAAGACATTTAGGGAGAGAGTACGTTCAAGAGGTTAAACCCATCTTACAGTGGACAAAGGCTCCATCAAGAAGGGACACGGAGATACTGTCCGTAATGAAATACAGCATTTAGAGATGGATGGAGACTCGCGTAAAACATGGGACTGACAAAGCTAAGAGGGCAAAGGTTTCTGTCATGTAGTGTGGTCTATTGCTGAGAGTGTGTCTCCCGTGTGTCTGCTGTGACCACTTTATATTGTACAGGTGAAGGGTTTATATTCAAGTAAATAAATTTAATTGTTATATTAAATGTTCATTTATGCAATCAATAAATGACAAAGAATATTTAAAAAAATATATAAATTTGACATGGAAAAAAGACGTCATCTAATTTTGCTAATTAATTATTAATATCGTTTTATGAAAAAAGGCCTGCAACTGTATGAGACCAGACGAGCACAGGACGCATGTCATCAGCAGCACATGGCAGAGGCCCTGGAGTCATGGCTGGACTATCATTCGCCTCTGCAAGGAAGGAACCAATTAAGAACATTAGTGATGCTTCCTTGGCATTAACTCCATCTCTCCCTCTCTTTTTCTTTTAGCCTGGAGAGAATTAAAGACTCCATCTATGGCTCTATGTTCTTTCTCATGCGATCGTCCAGTCTAGAGAGAATTTTTCCTCAATATTTTAATTCAAGGTGAAAACTGTGAATGAGGCAAATGTATCTGGACTGTGGCTGCCCTTTGCTCTTAGTAAGGATGGGCTGACTGCAGAGAACGGACGAGAATGTGTGTGATTATATCCCCATACTGCCCCTCTGTTTACACAGCGATACAGTGTGGTGTGTTGATGCTGGTCACCTGCCAAATAATGATGTCAATTATGTTCTAGTTTATAATCGTAAAATAATTTCTCCGCTTCTCAACAAGTCACTTATTTACATCAGAATGGAGATATTTGACAGCTGTGCCAAACATGTTAGTGAGTGAATGTAACTGTTATTTAGCACATCACCTCTAAGCATTACAGCAGTCTGGTGACACAGAGAGAGCCTTGAAGGGAAAATAATAATTTGTTGTGTTGTGTTTGTTTGTTGTGGGTATTAATGGAACAGTGATTTTAAGAAGCCTGTTTCTGTATTCAGTATATTTTTTTCAGTGTAATGATTTCATAACACTGCTGGAAACGATAAACATAGCAGAAGGCCCATTGCAGTCAAACTAAAAATAGTTCTGCAGTAGTATTTGAAATGGATTCAGAAATCATCCATTGCCAAATATCGGCGCACGATGCAGTGCTGTGCATCCTTTGAGCTCAAAGTTTTAAAAAACACTGTCCACAGCTGACTTGAAGATGCCACTGTGAAGTATTCCCACATTACCAGACCTCAGTTTTCATGGCCAACAGAACATTAGCATGCTTATTGCTCTCACAATTATCCTCACTATGTACGGTACATTAGCAAACCGTACGATTGGCCAACCCCCTGCCTGCACAATCAACAGAGAGCATGAATGAATGATCAGCCATTAGCAGGTCGGGTGTGAACTGTGAAAATGGGCTCTCACACCAATGACTGCAGGAGGCCTTGATTTGCTTAGCCTAACCTAGCATCCTGCTAGGAAGGCCTGCAATTGTTACACCACGGCAGTGCATCAACCAGCATTAGCCCTGCCTTTGCCCGATGTGATGCACTGGAATACGGACTAGTGTAGCGTGCTGAAGCCCAGTCTAGTGGAGTGCTGTGTGCAAGATCATACTAAGATTCCTTGCTAGCATATGCTTGTGCTTAATGCAGCGACCTGCTTCTGCATGGTGAGTTTACACATACCCTGCAGTGAAGGTAGTACATGTGTGTGTGAGAGAGATGTCAGTAATCAGTGTACCTCAAACAGGCAGGGTATAACTAGGCCTGGTGTGTCGAGAGCGCTGTAGACCGGCGTTCCCACAGTCCGGGCCTGCTTCAGCTGCTGCTCTACATGACCTGCCTGTGTGTGGTCGCGGTTACTCCGACTGGAAGCCTCCACCCTCTGATGTGACGAAGACGGCGCCGGCCTTTAAGATTAAGGTAACAGGGGCAGAGTGTTTTTTGTTCACAGTATGAAGTTTTTTGTCCCATGGAAGTAAAAAAAGTCTTTGGTGAGAACAAATGTGATTATGCAGGTGTTTGTTCTTACAGATCTATGACCTTTGTTTGTGTGCGTCTGTGTGAGAGAGAGAGAGCGAGAGAGTGAGAGAGACAGAGACTGCACGTGTGTGGAATGCCATTTTAATACATTTGTGACACGTGCATTCAAAGAAAGACAGGGAAGGAAATCAGTTGTCTGTGGTGTAACAGAAAGGCTACACCAACTGTCACTGAAGTCTTGAGTGAGTGTGTGTGTGTATGTGTGTGTGTGTGTGTCTGTGTGCGTGCGTGGTCTCTGTGGATAGGATGCTATTACAGCTGCCAGCATGAAGTCAGTAGTGTGTCAGAGGTTCAAAGGAGAATTTCAGATGGGCCAGAAAAAGGCAGAGTGACTATAGTCAAGGGATTGACAGATGAGGATTGATTGATAAGTTTTGAGCCACATGAAACGCATACGTTCAGGAGCTCGGGCAGTAATATTTTCTGTTTTATTCCTTAGTTGTTTCTGAGCAACTGCATTCAATTCAGCACAATTAATTGGAGATTTTTCTTTTCTTTTTTGAAATTGAGCATAATTTCACGTACAAGGATTTAGATTTGGGTCCGCTAAGCATTCTATTTGTCTTAACATATTACCGTACAGTATGAGCAGACAATGAACATGCAAGGTTAAGGGTGAAAAGTCAGGAAAAGCAAACAATTGCATGCGAGGTGGCAATATACTCTATAGTAATAACTATAAACTATAAATATGAAAAAATATATGTTTATAATGTTACTGTAATGTTGAAGGTGTAAGAAGAGGTGTTTGGGTTATTATATGCGTAATGTACAGCGATTGTACAGTAAGTTAAAGGATACAAGTTAGACAAACTTGATCAATGTGTTGTGATTTTGTATGTGCTACCTGCTACTCATGATTGTGACTTTGAGCCCGCCCCCCGCCCCACACACACACACAGAACGTCCCAAACAAAAGGCCAAAGCTGGAGCTTCTGTTTCTCAAACGATGGCATCATACAAGCTGTCATCATACGAGGATCTTTGTTTTGTAAGGCCAAGAAAGGGACATGAAAAGGGGTTAAATCCCCTCTACTGATCCGTGGAGCTGTAATAGAGATTAATTTGACATCAAGTTATTGATTAACCCTTTCATGTCAAAATTAGACCCAATAACATAGGTTTGCATGAGGGTGCATCATAATATGATTACTACAATATACTTTTGATGTGAAGTAAATTGGGATAAAAGTTGCAAAAGGATTTTCTTCTTCTCTTCTGAGCATATTTTGACTGATTGGGTTAATACATGGAGTTTAGAGATAAAAGTAGACAATGTTTCAAAGGGTGAGAACCAAAGATGGCGCATTAGTCACAATAGAAAAACTGGGTAGTCCTGACCGTAGATAATTTTCTTTGGATGGAGTTTGACAGCGTAGAAGCAATGAGACAGGAATGAGACAGACGAGAGAGCGGCGTACTACAATGTCTCAACCTCATGCTTATTTGATTTTTCCACTTTCACACCCCAGTTTAATTTCACAGTACAGAATCTCTCCTTGCGTGATGGCTCTGGGTCGTATCAGTGCAGCAGAGTGGACCGGGGCCCACCGAGTCCACGGCTCACCAATATCAGCACAACATCCTGATGCCTGCATGCTCGTGGTTAATTCGGTTGTTATTGTCACTTACGTGGATCTCAGTGGATCCCGTGTGTGATGTGTGTATCGGGTTTTAGTTCCACTCGCTAGTCTAAATGCAAACATGAGTGCTGATGTGAGGTCCCTTGGGGTCACGCTGACTGTTGACATGAGTTTTACTTTTTACAATAATTGTCAGAAGTGGTAGATGGTAAATGAAGCAGCGTGTGTGTTCAAGTGGTGTTATGTAGAACACACATGTGAGGCATACATACACAAATATACACACAAATCAACGGTATCAGACTATTAAAACCTATTTATGTATTCAATAATTGATGACGATTGCTATTATTGCGGATGATTATTGCCAATTCTGATATTTTAACATCAATTCTCCATAGTTAGGGTAAATAGATCAATGCTGTTGATTTTATGGTGTTGTAATAACACAAATAAAACACAATGCAGCGTTTCTATTTACGTCAGTATTGTTCCCTGCCACTGAACACCCTGAGGACAATCAGATTTTTGTCCCACTCTGTGATATGCACATTATAATGCCTATCCAATCCGCCCTGTTCATCAGTGGAAACAAACATTTCATTACCTCTCTAAATCACTGACTGACACACTAATGTCCTCCTCACACACTCCAGACATCACTGTTTATATAAGCATAGAAACAAAATTTCATGCCAACGTCCTTCTTTCTCCATCCTTATCCCTGAAGTACCATTGGCTCATCCCTTGGATCTAATCAGTGGCTATGTGATGTGGACATTGAGCACGTAGTCGCCAAATAATGGGTTGGCATTAAAACAAATAATGGTTGAGCTTTACTATTAAACTCTCTCACTAGGGGTTTGGACATTAGTCTCGCTTCTTGATCTCGTATCCTGATCTGATCTTCATGCAGGCCTAGACTCACGATAATGAGCAACAGGATGGGTGCAACAAGGGAAAATACTGGAGTCGTGTACTGTAAAGTGTAAACACTCATAACCGGATTTGCCTGATTTGTGACAGTTTATGCCCGAATGTGCTCATTTGCGTTAGATACACAGCACCCAGGCTCATTATAAAATCTAAGTCAGCTGACCTGGAGATACATGTGTGGGTTTTAACAAGGGCGATCAAGAAGCTGCCTCGCTGAACTGCGCTGAGTTATTTAAGTGTAATGATATGTTTAATGCAAAAAAAAGTGAGCGGAACCCCGAGGCAACGATACAGTTTGAAGTTGTTGTGTGTCAGAGAGACAGACAAAACGAGAGTAAAAGAGAGGAGGTCAGTACAGGCTCAGCTAGTGTCCCATGCTTACTTGGGTGTAATGACCCATCAGTGGTGACATCTTGTTTCATCAACTTCTGCTTCCCTTCACTTGTCTGTCGGGAGGGTGTCTCTCTTTCCCTCGCCCCTCTCCCCCTCCTTTCTCCTGCAATTCATCTTCCTCTCATGTTTTTTTATGTCTGACTCACCACCTAGATGTACCTGTGGTAGATGTAAAAGACATCCACATCCAGAGCTCCATGATAAACGAGTAGATAGATAGATAGATAGATAGATAGATAGATAGATAGATAGATAGATAGATAGATAGATAGATAGATAGATAGATTCCTCTCCTGTGGAACACTTAACACTTTATCAATGAACATATGAACTAACTGTAACAACACAAAGTGACATGATGCGGTTACCCACACTTACATTCTTAACCCTCATGGACAGAGAGAAAGAAAGTGAAAGCTTGTATGTGCGCATGCAGAGGGAGAAGAGGCAAAAGAAGCAGGGGGCCAAGCTGAGGAGGCCTCTCACTGGGACACTGGCAGGCGAAACACGCCGCAGGCCCAGCTCTCAGCCCCACCTCTGACAGGCTTCATACTTATTGCTCAATGACATTCGATGTTTTCCTTCAGTTTGCTGTAAGATTGATTTCTCACATAGATTTGAAATATCTCCAGAGCCCTAAAGCGGGGTGACTGGCACTGGGCCACCGAGAGAGAGAGAGGAGAGTGGGAGAGTGTGGGAGCAGAAGAGGAGGTGGTGTGTACACGGCAAAGGAAGGACAGGTGACGCCGACTTTGATCACAGGACCACGGAGATCGTTTGTAGAATTGCAGAGATCTGTGATATATTTGTTACCTTGTCAAGCAAAAACTGCACTGCAAATTATATACAATTATATACAATGATATCAGTGCCATAATAATAATAATAATCTTCATCGTCATTGTTCCTATAATTTGGTCAATTTGTTGTGGTTTTTTTTCAAAATTAGCATCTTCGCCCATCATATCCTCCTTTTAGGCAGAATTCAGAGTGAACCTTGTTCAGACCTGGTTGTAGATGGAGCCTGGCGATCTTTTGGATACTAACTAAAATAAAGACTTTGTTTATGTGGTTGCATCAAACACAGATGTTGGTTGCGATTCCCAAATCATCCCATTAATACGAACACCTTGCATATACAGCCAGATTTGTATTTCTGGAACCTTTAGCCTTCATGAATCTTTCCTGAAGATGTTAATAAACTAATCACAGAAATTTGGACACACAGTGTATAATCTGATAGTCCCCTTTGGCGTGAGTCACGTCAGGGCCACCTTCCTCCCGAGGTGTGTATTGGAGCACATGAGGGCCTCGTGATGAAATTTTCCCCTTTGTGAAACCGTATATTATATTATGTCAAGTCTCATCACTGAGCATTTGAGCACACACACTGCTTTGTTTTCCCAGAAATGGGGGC
>OMNV01008757.1:21026-44053 GCA_900303265.1 Brotula barbata
TTAAACTCTTTAATGCAATTTAACAATGCCACGTATTCTTTTCACGTTTCATTGGGGTCCTTTACGTGTGAAATTGTGGAGCCTCGCCTAGCTTCAGCGACACGGCACAGCAGAGCCAGGGTCACACCGAAGCGCCAGATGTGGGAGGGAGAGCGAAATTAATTGCTACACATTGTTCAGTGGGTGTGTATGTCTGTGTGTGCACCTTCAGTGGATTAACCGCTCTCAGTGTGTGACTATTTGAATAACGGAAATTAGGTATGAGGCCTCTCACTCACAGCTGAAGCCAACTGCAGGCTTTGCATCCAATTAGCCTATGTGCCCCTAAATTCACATGCTTAACTTCCCATTTGTCGGTGCGTAAAGGAGGAAAACATTTTTGTGAAAACACATCGTAAATAGTTGAGCTTTTCAGCGCTGCTCTCCTGCGTACAGTACGCATCTGTCAGCTTTTATTGTTAAACGTGTTTTCACCTCATTCAGAACAGCAAAGAGTTTGATTGAAAAGTACTTTAGAATACGTTGTTATTAAAAGATGTAATTTATTTCAGCTGACATATTCAGGTAGACATTTTAAATAGCGATGACCTGAGTGCTATGCTTTAGATGAAAATGGCAAACCAATTAGAGACCGTCAGCGTGAGCCCATTACTGTTGTCTGTTCAGCCTTGTGTTGCTATCAGATGAGACGTCACAGTGAGGTTGAGAGCAGAGGTAATGCACATTAATGACAGATGAATGACTGACATTAGGAGCATATGGTGCTGTCCTATGGTCACGGCCAAGTTCACACCATCCCTTTATTAATATGGAGGAAGACAGGATTCAATTTATTTGATGATAAAATCGAGATACATCCAATCCTAGTTGTTCACATCGTCATATAAGGTTATAATGACCCTGAAATGTCATTGGGGAGCATTTTAGACCCGAAGAAAGCAGAAGGAAGATATCAAGAAACACAGGACATCATCATATTCCTCTGAAGTCAACAATTATCATCGAACCAGCTCAGGGTGACCCCAAGGCACGCAGACTGGATCATCTGCATCAGACATTAGCTGCAGCGAGCCCATCGTCAGTTTGACCCTGTAGTCCAAAACGCTGCAGCCCAGTCCAACAGAACAGAACACCTCTCCCCTCCACCTGCCCCTCCTGTCTCCCTATTTTCCTGGGCAATAGGAGGGTGTGTGTGTGGTTGGGGGGGCGGTGATGGTGAGGTGAGGGAGGGATGGCGGGGGGACGGCACTCTGCTTCCCCTGGGGCTGCCTGCTGGAGCGAGGTGACCCAGCTTGTCGCTCGGTGACCTGTGAGAGGGACATTATGAAGTGTGAGTGGCTGTCACCCTAACCGCCTGTGACAGCACGGCTCCCGGCACAGCTGTGCCAGCCTGCCCCAGCCAGAGACCCAGGGCCCAAGTGTTTGGGAGAGAGGCCCGCTTTGGAGAAGACGAGGTCCAGGGTGGGGTGTCTGGAGTGTGTGTTGGGGCAGAAAGGATAGGAAAAAAAGTCCAGGAGGGGAGGAATGGAGGGAGATCGGAGGTGAGGGTAATCAGGGCCTTTGCTCTTACTGATGTAATAACTTCTCCACTGAGTCCCCGGCTTTAGGGACGGCCCTGTGGCTCCTCCGTGTCGGAGGGGATGATGTGGGGATGTGGAGGTAGAGGAGTAAGGAGCCAGTGGAACAGTTGGTCCTTGAAGCCAGCGGTGTTATATGTAGGATCTTGGCATCCATAAGATGCTCAAAAAAAACTTCCAAAACTTTCAACTCATGTCTCTTTTGGACTTTCTCCTAACAGAAGGCACTGTTTCCGCTGTGATCTCGGGTGGCTCTTCTTCTATTTAGTCACTTCTATTCAGTTGTGAAGCACCAATCAAACAACCAAAGACCAATATGTCTCTACTCCAGGCGCCATGTTGAACTGAAATACGGACAAAATGGGCGTTAGACTGAAATTTTAAATGTAAGCTCCACTCCTTCATGCTCACCTCTTTGTAATCACCTTTTGTGGCTACAAAAGGTGATTACAAAGAGGTGATACCAGCTTAGTGAAAATAATATAATATGTAGCTAAATATGATTTTATAAATTAGTTCTAGTCATTTGCATAGTATTTTGTTACAATTAATGCTGCCTTCAGTTGATGCAGTACAAACTACCGGCAACTCATTAAGTGAAAGTATTTTATTTTTACAGTATTTTCACACAGAGGGCTGTCAGAAAGTGAGAACTTACACCGGAGTAATGTAGCTCCAAAACTCCGCACTTTCATCACAGATTTGGCGTAATAGTCCTAAAAGTCACAATGTTTATATGTGAGATTCCCAGCTTGATAAATGAAAAGGTTAAGGCGTAACATGTGATTCATTCATTCATAAATAATTGTTTAATTGGGCACTCACGTCTGTCAAAGGTCGAATAAGCCGATTGATTACATTTGTCTAGTATCTTATCCCGATCTGGACAAACTGCACCACGCAATCTTAAAAGAGCATAAAAAAAAAATCCTGAATCGGCTCCTTGATCATAACACAACCCCTCCACCAAGTTTAATCCCAATTTGCTCAGAACTTTTTAAACAGTCCTGCTGCTATTTTTCACTTTGCTCCATATAACACAACGGTGCCACTCTATTCTCTCTCTCTCTTTCTCTCTCTCTCTCTCTCTCTGTGTCTCTCTCATTGGCTGACCTGCGTCCTCTCTCTGCAGAGTCTCTCCTGGTAGTGCCCAGCTGGCACGCTGTGACTCGGCTGGGCAGAGGCACGAGGCAGTGCCTGCTCTACTGGTGCAGAAAGGGGCGCACCAGGCAGATAGGCCCACAGAGTCAGCAGCAGCATGCTATCCCCCTGGCTGCCATATCCAAAAGACACACATATGTCACATACTTGCTACAACCAAACCACGTGCACACCAGCATCAGTGGACCAATGCCAGATAGACCAGGTTTGACATGGACCTAGTTAACTGGGACATCACATGAGTTTATACACTAGGCTAGTGCTAGCAGACACGTCAACACACATACACACAAGCAGAAGCTGCAGAGACAGTGCTGTGTTCACACGAACACAAAGATAAGCAGTGATTTAGCAGCAGGACCTAGACTCCACCTACATGATTAGCTTCATTATAAGGATGTCTTCTTGGGGCCAATCATGCCCCAGAAGGAGTCCAAGTTGTATGAAACATGTATAGCATGGCACGCATGTTAGGGCCTTATAGCTATTATTAGGGAGGACACTGGAGGCTGAACTGAAGATCCTTGTAATTAAGAAGATTGAGACTGGGCCTCTTGCCTGTGGTTACCCCTTCACGTCTTTAGCCCAGGGTGTTGCCATCCACTCTTTCTTGTCGAGCACTTCAATGTGACCTTACAGTTGAAACTATGAATTGACCTACAATGGTGAATTGATATGGTCTGAGTGTGAGACACGAAACAGTGAGCAGAGTGAGGAATTGTTTGTGTGAGTAATATAATTCTCTGAGGGTTTCAGGAGTTCTAAGGGCAAGTAGAGGTTTGTGGAGGAACTAGACCGAAAATGCAGAAATAATATGTTTGGTGGTTCCTTGATAATAGCAGTTTTACATCATGTGATTTCCCCTTAAATTCTTGATTATTGTTTAAAGGAATATTAAAAAGGATTTTGCTGGCATTCAAAATCATAATTTGTCCACACGATTATCAACTTGCAATGACCAGCGATTTCCTATAATATACAATGGTGATGAAATTATTGTCGTGGTAGTTTTCCCAAGCCCCCATGAGGTTTTATGAGGGAGTCAGACGCTACAAAATAAACTGGAAGACATCTGTGTTAGACCTTGTTATCATTGGATCAGAACTTATCAATCAACCCTCAAGCGATCAATCAAAAGCAACGAGAATTCATACTTTTATACAGTACTTTTAAAACCGATGACATGTAACAAGGATTTAAATGTCAAGAAATTCTCAATATGATTCCACATGTATAAAACATGACTCCCAGAGTGACTGGTTGTTACCCAGGCATTCGCATGGGGATCATCTGTCTATGCACATACAAAGGAACTGATTGACTCGTGTACTGCATGGTTATCAAAGTCCTGAGCAATCAGCCAAACTTCCCTATTTGTGTGTGTGTGTGTGTGTGTGTGTGCATGTGTGTTGACCTCTTTCATTCAGAGAGACCCCCAATTGTGCTCCAGTAGCCAGCCGAGCTCAGTCAAGCAGAGCCTATATGCTCACTGGCATTTCACACACCCAAAAGCGTGCGCGTAAACACACATGAATATCATTTCTCCAGCTGCGCATCCCATGTCTGTCTCTCTCTCTCACACACATACACACACACACACACAGACACGGAGACACCGCATATACGTGAATATGGAAATAATGCTTGTGGTCTAACGCACACTTTGCGTCATATTTCCCTGCAGCAGAAACCCAAACCTGTATCAGTCGAACTTAAATGTGCAGGTGAGGTGAGGCACACTTCCACCTTAAAACTTGTACGCCGCTACCTTTGATAATCAAGATAGAGCCTAATTGAGCCCATCCATGCAGAAGATGCTCTCGCCTTTTTGCGCACACACTTTTTTGAGGAGATGGGGCCTATACTGTTTCAGCTCATCCAACTGTGAGATTCTGCTTTCCCCTTTCCAGTCCTGCCATCGTCTCACTAATGGTGTTTCTATCTCATCTCCATAGGAGGTAAATGAAGCTTTTAAGCAGGGCGGAGGGAAGGGGGACCACTGAAAAGATTAATTGACTTTCTGCAGAGCTTCACTTATCCTCCACTGGCACCTTTGACTCCAGAGTGTATTTTTGTTTGGATTACATGATTATATCACCATTATCACAGCAATTTTTGGTCTGTTCAAAAGTCTGTCAAGAAATATCAAACTATCTCCCATCAAAGGTTTTCTTCCACTGCTAGGAACATTAATGCAGTTATTGTTGGCCTTTTTCTTCTTATTAGATTAAAGGACATTTTTACTTACTCTCTCTTTGTGAATTTACATATCGCACACACAATGTGTTACCGCTTCACATAATCACAAATCTTGTTATATGAAATAATTTGCCACTGAGAAAGTGATCATCATAATATATCATGTTTTGTGTGGGTATGTCTTGTATCTATTCTCATTTTTTATCTCCTCTGTTTTATTCAAAATGCTGTTCTGTTATAATGTGAACAGGAAAAACAAGCATTTACTGTTACGTGCAGTGGAAAAGTAAATGAAAATTCACCACTGGTGAATATTCCATTATGAGTGCATGGCAAGACGTAGACATCATTTTTACCTTCGCCAAATAGAATATGTTTTCCCCCAGGGAAGAATTTCAGACATGAAATAGCGCTGATCTGGATCCAGGGGAGGTCAGGAATTTTGTATTTATTGGTTTCTTTATTAGTAATACACCAATCTCAATGAACAAAATCAATCACATATATTTATCACGTGAGAGAATATCAAAAGGTACAATTTGGTCAAAATTCAGAGAAATTGTAAGAAATGCTGTTTCTTCATAAATCAAAGCAATTGATTATTATCACTTAATCACTGTACAAAATGATAAAGCGTGTATGTAAAATGGATAAAATGGAGAATAGTGATTTTGATTTATAGGACTGTGGAATTGATGTTTTTTAATGATTAAAAATGATTGTTAGAACTAGAAAAAACATTATTAAATCTTGTTCGGCCTTGGTGGAGGTATGTGCTCTAATGAGTGCCCCTTTTAGTGTCTCTGTGGTTCCACACTCAGCAAACTTAAGATTAGCTGTGAATTAAAGTGACACTTGAAGTAAACTGACAATCCGGGACTGTTGATCGGTGTCCGGTTGGGTGCATCTGTGTGTGAGTGTGCAGCAAAAGCAAAGGTCACCTCCTGTATATCTCATACAGTCACACTTATCCCTCCATCGTCCTCCTCAATTTCCCACCCATCACCATCTTTTGACCCACATCACCTCACAGTCAAAGCTCATGTTTCTGACACCATTATTCCTTGTCAGCCTTTGACCCGATAGTAACATCATCAGAAAACAGGTTGTTTTCCTAACACACACAGGCACATATGTGTGCACACGCAGTACACGCAAGTTTGTCTTTGACTTGGAACAGTGTTACGGTGAGACAGAAGAGTCAAATGTGTGAATGTACAAAGAGTTGGCTCCCCACCCCCACCTCCCGGCTGTAAACTCAGCCACCCACAGCTGCACACACTTCTCCTGTCACGGTGATAATCTCTTTGTCAGGAGCCGTCTGTTAGAGATTTGTCCGTCTGATTCGGTGAACGTCCGAGTGGCAGGTCTAGCTGTAGTGCCACAGGGTCTCTCTCTCTCTCTGTATCTAGTGTGTGTGTACCCAGTGCCATAGGTGGTGGGATCTCCATCCCTGTCAGAGTGTGTATTTTCACAGGACTTCAGACCTCTGGTTTGTGACAGAAATGGAATGCCGAGCAGAAAAACAAAATATGTACACATGTAGCACTGAAGGCATGAAGTGTTTGTGTGTGTTTGACTGTAATTTTAATAGAATTTTTGGTTTTAGAAGTTAGTGTTGTTTGTTTGTATGCACTCTTATCGTTCCTTATCCAGGAGGCAGTATTACTAGAGAGAGATCAGTGGTCAATGTGAGCCATCACTTATCGTTCACTTAAATATATATATATATATATACACAACCATTGTGCAGCCAATATATGCTCTCTTCAAACGTCTAATATGTTTCTAATAAACTGACAGATATCAATCTACATGTATTAACATTTTAAACTTTAATTTGGACAATTTGTGGGGAAAAGATGAACGAATGTCATTTGTGCTGCAATCACTGTATTGTGTGCACAATTGTGTGTTTTTTAATTCTATTCAGGAGGAATTGTGCTTCACGTCGGGAGAACATCAACTCAGGCTCTGTCAGTTTGTGTGGATTCAAAAGGAAGCAGGAACTTCTTGCTGTGAGATGACACCGGTAAGACACCCATATGATTTAACTGCTGTCGTCATCATATTGATTAGCCACATGGTAGACGATGCTCTTCCAGAATCGATAAGGATTCACTATCTGACCATCATATTACACTGAAAAACAGAAGTGTCTGATTATTTGCTGCTGATTTTATGTTTTATCCAACACAACATGCAAAGAATTAGCTCTTTGGAATTTAGAACTCCATTTTAAATGTCAACGTATTAAGTAACAGTAAGATGAGGATAAATGCAAAATGTTCTAATACAGTTCCACTTTTATGAATGATAATCTAAATGCTGTCATAGCTGTAATTGTTGGGTTGAGTTATTGTTTTTCAAAGATTTTTTTTCTTTCTTTTGCCTTTCATCTCTTCCCTCCTGACATCTTTTCCTTTCTCTATCTGTTGTTTGGTCTCCTCTTGTCACTCCACTGCAATCATCCCTGCAGGGGGCCTTGTCATCTGTATCTACTCATATCCTGCGGTCCCTTCTGCTCCGAGCACTACTGCACTTAAATGTCAGAGCTGATGAGGCTGCCACACCCACCTGACACATCAGCTCAGTGCCTGCTAAAAGCTTTTATGGAGCAGGGAGAGAACATGGTGGTTGCTACAAATTAAAGACTTTTTCACCCTTTTTTTTTTGTTAGAAATTATGGTTCGAAGGGAACAAGTTTTGGTCAGAAAGATGAAGGAGAGAGGACATAGGCTATTTTCGGATGCCATCTAGTGGCCTTCACCACCTCTCTGTGTCACATAAACCACTGTTAGACAAACGTATAATCATATGGATACCTGAACTCCTCCCAGCTGCAGCTTGATTACGATGATTCTAATATTCACAGAATATACAATAAAAAGATGTTCACTTCAGCACCGGTCAGCGTCTATGCTTGTAAGGGATATTTAAAAAAAAATAAATATTGTATTGTATTTCCTTTCACCTCCCCTTTGTCTACAATGGACTGTGACCTTATTTGTTTTAATATGACATGAAATCATGCTCAAATGTGAAATTCTGAAGCCATCGGATCTAAGCAGTTGGCAAAAAGACAAAATTAAATACACTGTGAAGTATAAAACCAATACTTGATCATATAATGTAGATATGGATTCTCACCATTACATCATGACCATTAAACTGAATATTATGACTCTGTGATAACACAGATTTCAGCATTGATTTTGAAAATTAAATCAATTTGAGAGATTAGTTAAATTTCCTGTTATTGTGCCATTACACACCTTTATCCTCTCACGTCTCTATCATAACTGAACATGACACTATGTACAGTACAGTACAGTATATACAAAACTACTGAGATGATAAATACTCATTTGTGTTGTCTCCATCATCTTCCTTTATTTGTAAAACTTTGGCATTCCAGCCAATAATTTTATTGATTGGCCAGGTATAGACACTATGTACACTCTGAGCAACCGTTCCACAACACAGGATAATATGTACAATCTCAATATATCTGCAAACACTTTATATACAGTCTTATCGCTTGCCTAGTTTTACAACACTATATACATAATCTAGCATCTTACTGATGATTTTACATGACTGTATGTACACATAGGTTCTATACTAGACATCATATATACAGCTTTGTCTCTTATAATTACAAAAGAGTATCTACAAACTCAACACAATATATGGTTTTAGCTCTTTCCACCACTCAGGTGTGTTCAGTCTTCCCTTAGTCAATGGAACATAATAATCTACATTCCTACAGGTTAATAGTGCAAACACAATGGAATGGGTGCAATTTCCTGTCTGCAAATCATCCTGCAATCTAACGTTAAATGTGATTGTACAGCTGTTACAAACATACATCAGCAATAACACACTAAATATATGACCTTCTGGCACAGTGGCTCTCTAACATTTGGGCTTTCAGACACTGATGGCAGTTACAACACACTCAAGCACAAACAGAATGGTGACCTGTCACGCTAAATCTGGATTTAATAATATGTATTGGTATAGATTGCAGAGTTTTGCTATGGTTGAGGCATTTATCAGAGAGCAACACTAAGCTGTGCAGATTTTCCAGCCTTTTTGACTCATCCGGAGACAACAATTTAAATAGGCTGGGACAAAACAACCAAAATATGTACAACACAAACATGTTAATACTTTGATTGTGAAATATCAATAGCATCCCAGTGCTATGGAGTCGAAGGCTGTTTTCGTGGAAGACTATTGGTACAGCAAAAGTATTAAGCATACCACAAAGAATAAGAGAGTTCCCTTTGGTACCGTATTTACATTTTTCACATGCATATCGGCGAAAGAACAATATATCTGACACTATGACACTATTCAATTTAGTATGTTCAATAGATGAAGTCACAGTGGATGCTTGCGGAAGACACAATGATTGGCTGGCTCCATGAACTCTTGGTGACCAACCTGTATAGACTGGGGTTTATTTGGTCTGCTAATTCATTAAGTCAAGCTTAAAAATGCTTGGTAATAAAGTATACGCTGTGCTTTTATATAATTATATGGGGTATATGCTTTATAATAATAATAATTCCTCTTTTTTAGAGTGATGATACTAATGTTTTTCTTTAGTGTCAGTATTAACTTTGGGACTCCCCACTTTCTTCATCCCTCGCCGCTGAGCCAGGCTGGAGGACTGGACCGGCTCCAGGACTGGAGCAGGAGCACAGCGCTTCAGAGCGGAATATGTGGCCGACAGTGCCCCCTGGTGGTATAAAAGGAGATTACGTTACATCGTAAAAAAGTTTCTGCCTTTGCCCTCATCTGTCAAACACAGCTCAACTCAAAGCCACAGAAAAACAGCGGCATCTGGTGGACATTTCGGTACAATCACTAAATTAATATAAACTCCATAACACTCCCAGACAACCAAATTCAGAAGAAATCTTTTAACGGAGAAATCATACACAATGAGGCCATGCTCAGTGTTTTGGGGAATCATTTGTTCTGACATTCTATGGATTGCAGACATGCAGGAGTAAGTTAACTTTTTTTCATTAGGTTTAAAAATGATCAATTACTTCATTTAATATAATGATATATATGTCTCACTGGCCTCAATTTCTGCTAAGATGTATTATTAGTTTATATGAAAAGTAATTAACATAACAAGAGTACAAGACATTCCTGCAACTTAAGGAATGAGTCTAATAAAAAATATGATAACATTTATACACATACATATACACATGCACACACACACATACTGACCTTAACAGTGAGAGCGTCCTGTCTGGTTAAAGCTCTATTAGAGAGCTGATCTTTCTCTACAATCCAGGGGTGTTGAAGTACCTGCAGCATGAAACAGTAAAAATTATTCTTCATATTTTTTTAATTAAATGTTACCTCTTTATCTTTGCATAATTGTTACTGTATTGTTTATGTTACTGTTATTTTAGTACCTGGGGGGCAGTCAGGCGTTGGTGGGGGTCCACATGAAGCATCTTAATCACAATATCCTGTTGAAACACCAATATTTACAAATCATTCACATCTGGAATTAGACAATATACTTCGAAAAAGTAGCAATGAGAGTATCATAATAATAATTTGCATAATTATATATATTATATCAACAGAGAACATTAACACGATTCTAACCTTAGCAGCCTCTGACACCAAATCCCAGTTTCCTCCTGTGATAATGAATTTCCCACTGCCGATTTGAGCCAGAATTTCCTCTGCAGTATCTTCAGGACTGCTGGCAAATGGGCTGAAACTGGACAATAAAAGTATCAATTTAGCAGCATGTGATCCAATAGGGAGAATGAAACAGTAACAGAAACAGAGAAGCCAAATGAAATCAGGGAAGATAAAACAGCAAAAGCCTTTAAATTGTGGGGAAAGGGTCTCTTTTTTGTCCTCATAACATTTTCATACAGACAGCCAGGGAAGCATTCAGAGCATTACACTAACATACAGACACGTTAGTACTATTTGGGCTATTAAACTTACCCAGCTATCAAAGTGTAGAGCAGAATCCCCAGACTCCAGATGTCACAGGCTGCATCATACCCCTGTTTCTTCAGAACCTGTTCATGTGAGCGCACACACATAGAAACACACATTTCATTTGTGTATGTAATGGTGAGGTATCACCTTATTGATGATTGATTCTTACTAATGTACCTCAGGAGCCATGAAAGTGGCTGTGTAACAAGGTGTCATAATCAGGCCATTCTCAGCTTTGAGCTGTTTGGCAAAACCAAAATCAGATATCCTGATGCATTCTGGGAGTCCAGAGTCATCAGAATAGCGAATGTTACTAGGCTTCAGGTCACGATGCACAACCTGAAACACACAAAGAGGGTTTTTTTTTTCATTATTTTACCCAACACCATGACTTTTACAGGATCTTTGACTGTCACAATGAATTATAATGGTTTTCCCCCATTTCTCTGTGTTGGTCTATCTTACCCCTTGTGAGTGTAAATATTCCACAGTTTTGGTCAGTATGCACATGATGTCTGATGCATCCCTCTCTGTAAACTTTGGCACCGTCAGAACTCTGTCCAGCAGCTCTTCTCCTCTTAGTAACTCCTGAACCAGGAACACACTGTGGCCATCATCAAAAACCTGCAGCGGAGACACAGATAAGCAGCATGCAAGTGTCACCATACATTTTGTGTCATATGTTTACACGGTTGACAAAGCATAATGTAAATAGCCAATCACCACACTTTACAGGTAATATGTAGTGAAATTGCTGAAATATATAGCTAAAGTAAACATGGAGTTCCTTCTGCTGTTTTGTAAAGTAGGCTCCCTTTGTGGTCATATGCTATGTGTGTGTTGTGTGAGCAGTGTAGTGTTAAACTTACATCTTTCAGGGTAATAATATTTGGGTGCTCTCCATATCGTAATAGAATCTCCACCTCCTCAGAAGGATCTTTTCTTGTTTTTTCGATGATCTGACAAAAAGATAAACACGGGGGAATAGTTTGAAAGATAAACAATTACAGTTTTAAAATCTATGTGTGATAATAGACAAGACTCGCTCATTTTTTGCTAGAGGAATTAACATGATACTGAATTGTATATCAAAGTGATTGATTTATTCTTTGGATTGATCCAGAGGGCCTTTTCACATTAGTTGTTCTTGAATAATTCCACGTAGAAAAGGCATAAACAAAAGCTCTGACTTGTAGATTTATGATTTAAAAAAAATCTGAAATCAATTATAGAAACTCATACTTTTTAACCTGTTCCAAAAATGTATATTTAATCAATACTCATTAAACAAGGAGAATTGGGTGAATTGATGTACCATTAAAAGTAAATCTAATATTAATAAGATTCTTTAAAATCTTTCTTATACTGCATCATTTTATACAGATTTGTATTTGTGGGGATAACGCATTGGCGGTCACCAGAGATTAAGGGATTAATTTAAAAGTATGGAAGAAGAAGAAAAATTTAATCTATTTTAGATTACTCATCAACTACCTTCACTGAATACTCCACCGCAGTAACCCTGTGCAGACATCTCTTGCAGACAGAACTCATTGTCTGTCCAACGTCCTCCTTTAGTTCATAGACATCACGGAAGGCCACATCACCACGGAGATGCTATTTGTACCACGCAGACACACACACACAAACAAGCAATATTTCTTTAATATTACAGATTTCATTTATGCATCACAATAGAGTCAGATATTATGTGAGCGGATAGTGAGACATCAGTCGACCTAATGACAGTGATTCATCGGGTTTTGAAAGGTCACCATCATGAGATAGTCACTCTCTTAATTAGTCAGTACCTTTATCTGGCACCAAGTCATTGAAGGAGTGAAGGAGTCCTTTTATTAGAGTGGCAGATTGGGCATTAGCTGTTTTCTTAATGTCGTAGTATATACAATACCTGTGCCACGGGGTCGTAGTTCTTCATTTCCTGATGGGAAGACGTTACCACAGCAACACTGGGCTCCTGATTTTGATTAGTTGCCACAAAGCTAAAACCTCGAAACAGCTGGTGTGTGTTTGCACTGGGAGGGATACCTGGAGAATCTAGATATGCAATGGCAAAAAATACATATACTTCTTTTATTGACTGTCAGCAAGCAGCAAATACTGTATGTTAGTGTATCAATCTGTATGAAAGTATATATTCATGTGTGTTTTATTCACCCGTTGGTGTTCTAGAGGTGAACTCAGGGTCAAAGTGAAAGGTGTCTTCAGGTCTTCCAACTGTTGGTTTGAATGGTGGCCGCATTTCCTTCCTGTACAATCTCTGCAGAAAATTATTTTGTCTGATTTATTCAAGGAAACTAAAGAAGAACATATTTTAAAAAGTACTATCATGTGCAAAGTGTGATAAATTTGATATTGCAAGAATAAATGCATGAATATTCTTAACACCATTGCAACTTCTCGCAGTTTTACTACTAATACAAATAATAATAATAATCATCAATCATAATCATATTTATTATTTTACATTTAACAAGATAATAATTTGAAAATTTAACCTAAAAAGTTCAACATAAAATGAAAATTGTGGATATTCCAACTGGAGTGTAGATTGTGTCTATGAAGAACAACCGTACATTGGGATATATACTGTATATTTAGGTGTATTACTAAGAATGTCCAGCAGGAGCTGCTATTGCAATATAAAATGCTAATCATTACGTAGCATTCTAGCCTTGTAAGTTCAATAAAATCATTTATATAAATTGTAATGTTATTGCACGTTCGTATCCAAATCAGGTTTAATGTATTTTAGGAAAATATGATGCTTAACTAAGCTTTGTTTGCTAGCGAGTTATCGTTGTTTAATTGTGCGTCTGTGCCGTTTTCCTGCAGTTGCCAACAAGTACTGAGATTAAAACTACAGCAAAATGTGGAGTATGAAGACTACCGTCCATGTAAAAGTCACCCACTGCACTGAGGCCATGTCTAAGTACAACATTTCATAGATTTAACATGTCCTTTAATGCTTTTTGGACACAAATATACTTAAACACTCGGTGTTACATTTTCTTTGTAATGAATCAAGGAAGGATCAGGTGCTGAGGAAGCAGAGCGTGACCTTTTGAAAGAAGTTGTGCCCAGATCAAGCATGCTAGGATCTGCAGATATTTGCCATTACATGTTAAAGTTTATTTTTGCTGGACAGAATTTGTAGATTTTCCTCAACTTCTTGAAAAGGTCTTTAACTTGGAAAATGGTTTCAATGCTACCAAACTTTGCTTCTCAGACTATAGTCTGGTCTGAGACTTCCCAAGATTTCACAGTTTGAAAAGAGTGGCTATTTAAAGGGATGGCTGAAGGTTGGATTTATTATTTTTCATGAAGGCACCAAATGTGATTAAGTCTGCAGTGGTGACAGCCGGGTTTGTCTGCTTTTTATGGGAAAGTCTCAAATTCTGAGTAATGATAGAGATAGAGATTGAGATTCATAGACTGCAACACTATCTGAAAGATGTGGTGTTTGGCAGAAAGCTGATGGGTAGTGTTGCAAGGAATGAGACAGCCAGTGGTGTGGTTGGAAATTATAGTAGGGATATACAGCAGATAATAATGAATTATTGAATTTGCTTAGTTACTTAGTGTCACTATCCGCAACATTAATTAGCAACGTGGCGAGTATTGAATTCAGTACAAAGATGATGTAAAGGAATGGCAAAACGTGTCTCAACAGCATAAAAATCGGATAACGTCATGTGAATTCATTCTGCATTCGTGGCTGTTTGAAGTTGTGAAAAACAAAAACTGCCACTGAGATCAATCAGAAGTTATCAACCAACCGGCATAAATTATGGTATACAGAAGACGACTATTTGCAATGTGGATTTTACTGCCATGGCACATCTGTAAGTATAGCTTTTGGTGATAGCAGTCAAAGGAATGATTTATTTAAAGCAACAAATCGATTATGGCAGAACACTGTGGCTCGAGAAATGTATGAATGAGCCAACAGACTGAAAAACTTATGAGGCCATTATAAAGAGGATGTACTAATATGCTTTCTAACATGATTTAGGCTGCTGAGGAGGCAAGATTTTGATGAAATAAAGCAATTCAACACAGCTGCCCCTTAGATATTTGGTTTTTGGACAAAGAGTGAACTTTTGGACAAGGACAAGGTTAATCTGAGACAATGCAGCTAGTAGTCTGAATAATTTGAAAAATAACACACTGTTCCTTTTCTATTCTGCTTAGTCCATGTGCTTGTAACCAAAGCTAGTTTCTGGTAGATGACACACTTGATGGAAGAACAGTCTGGATTCTTTCCCTTCCCGTCTTGTTATTTTATTAAGTATTTAATTCTGCACATTCTATTTTTCCCATCATACTGGCATTGTAAACAACCATAACATCTTGAAGACATTGGAAACGGCTTGGTTTTGACTCTGCTGAAATCTTATAAGAACAATTATAATGATAATAATGATTATGATGATTATGATAAGAATAGTTTGTCTTGCAGGACACAGAGCTTCTCTCTGAAATTGATTCAGTGCTTTTGAATCTTTGGCAGAAAGGAGTTCCTAATGCCTCAAGCAGCCTCTTAGACTGGAGTGCGAACTCCCAGGGAGATATGACATTTCATATATGATATTGTTTTTTATGAGCAGCTTTGCGCTTGCCCTAATACCATAACATAAAGTGGTGAACTAGAGTAATATGTTTTCTTGCATTAGTGTGGTATGAAATGGGTCTTTATAATACTGTAGTTGAGCCAGATGGATTAATGGAAGCTTTCCATCAGGGGGATTGAGATTTATAATATGTCAGTATAGCAAATATGATAGAGAGGAAAACTATGTCAGGCAGGTCTAGCTGTTACCAGCATTACAGGAAATATACTTACAGAGCTGGAGCTATAAGTGATGGCCTCCAGTTCTTTCTATGATCACTTTTTCATTGTGTGTAGAATGCAGTGTGTACAATCCAAATTTGATATGATTTATAATCTATAATGGTACAGTTGCAAAGCTAAAAGTGACCTCTGGAATTTTGGGGTTTTGTAACGCTTGATGAACTCGTGTTTCAATTGGCACGTAGCTGCTTTTTTCATCACGTCCAGGTATCACCAAAGTGAAAACTTGCAAATTTGACAAATCACAACACTTTGTTGCACATTGTACTTACATTCCAGTCTATTGATGCGAAGAAACGATGTCTTTTTATTTCCTCCACTCCATCTGGTCCTGCACCTGCCAAACAAACAGACAGATTAAGAGAATGAGGTCGTTGCTCACAAGAAACGAAAAAGTAAAGAAAGGTGTTATTCAAGGTTTTAGCTGTGGCTGTTTGGAAATTTGTAACACAGAAATTCAGAAGCCAATCAATGCCAGTCATATCTTAGACGATAACTGGGATTAATATGTGGTTCAATCCCTGCCAGATACAGAATGGTGTTTTATGCTTGTAGGCGTACCTGAGGTAATTCTCAATGCATCTTATTGACTAATGTTTTTCTGGTAACTGCTGATTCCAATGTGTATTATTACTAAAACAATGTGCTCTCCTGCCACAATAAGTATTGACTACAGATGTGTAGACGAAGTTGAAAGACTAAATTGAAAGACTCCAGATTACCTAGTCGATTCGTGGGGTTCCTCTTGAAAAGTGCTCTTAACAAACTCTGCACTTCAGGACTGAGGAACTGTGGCATTCCCAGTTTAGCCCTGCACAATACAAGACAAGAAGCACGTATATGAACATTCTGTTGTTTGGTAATACTATGGCATATTTATAGCCTCCCATCTACTCTCAATTAAGTTTGGTTAGTCTTGGTCATTTTTCCTAATGCTTAGGGAAGGAAAGGAGATACAAATTAGATTATCCATGGAAATACCTCTAGGACATTGGCAAACCAAATAACAAACCACTAAATAAACATCAGTAACACAAGTAACCCCCTTACCAAAATAGCATAAAAACAAGCTGCTTCAATCAAATGCCAGACTATTGGGATCTGTTTGTGACTTTCAAAATAAAAGCAATAAATTATAGAGTTTCAATGTTCTTACTTTAGAATAAGAGCCATTGTTTCCTTACGATCCTTTCCTTGGAATGGCAAAGATCCTGTTAGCATCTCAAACTGGAAAACACAAGACAACAACTGAGATAACTCCTGACAGGCGACCTGTAGAGATATCACAATAAGGCCTGCTATGAAAAAATCAAATCTGCAATACACTCATAAATGATTTCTTTCTTCTTGTATACAGTACAGTATTTTGTTAAACGAAAACATAAATCAGGTTTATGTTTAGTACAATTACTGCTAAAGGACAAAGGCGGATAATCTGTTTACAGCAAGTAGTTAATTTGTTAATGTTTGCTGTTTCTGTCCACCCTTTGCTGGTGACATGTATGTTCCTTCTTGCACCAGTTTTTCATGCATGACTCTATTTCAGATGTGTGATTTCAAAATGTTAAATTAGATTTAATGGCCTGCAGCGGTTGATCTGCTGTAGGGAATGGATGGATTCTGTAATCAATGTTTAATTTAACAAGTGCCTTTAGCTTTGTGAAATGCCTCGCGTAATTCCTGTACATCCTGCTTAGGGAGAGTGTTTGGAAATGTTGAGCTATGTGCGTTTGTTATATTTGGTACAGCCAAGGGCAGACAGTGACATCCTCCCCTGGCACTCTGGTGTAGCTGCCATCTGTCTGTGATTGTCTGCCTCCTTTTGGGTATTAACAAAATAAATCACTAAGCTGACAAAACATGCAGAATCCAGCAAGCTCACTATTGCTAAAAGTGATGAGACCTAATCTACCAGATATGGTAATTAAGCAGTTACATTGCCAAAAGAAAGCTAAATTAAGAAACCACCACGCTGCAACATTATTATTTTGACAGCAGATGAGAATCAAAACATCAAGCAAGCCTGTCAGAAAGCCACGTTTTTTGTGCTGAGCATTGTAATTCAGAAAACTGCTGAAGATCCACACATTCATGTTTAAGGTCTTACCATGAGCACCCCGAATGACCACCAGTCAGCGCTCTGCGTGTGCCCTCTCCTGTTCACAACCTCTGGAGCCATGTACTCTATAGTTCCACAGAAGGAATATGCTCTTTTGTCGTGATCAATAGCTTCCTTACTCAGTCCAAAGTCTGACACCAAAAGAGACAGAGAAACATGACAGTGATGGATATTGTGAATATAATGCAGAGAGACAGATGTGCTTAGTTGGAGATGCTCTGACCAGTTATCTTGATGTGTCCCTCTTCGTCCATTAGAATACTATTAACAAAAAGAAGTGTTAAATTCAAAACTGAACTAGCAAAGTAATTGGATACAAAACAGTGACACAGTACTTCTCAGGTTTGAGGTCCCTGTAGATGATCCCCAGACTGTGTAGATGATCCAAGGCCAGTGCCAGCTCTGCAAGGTAAAACTTGACATCTTCCTCTGTAAACATGACCTAGAACAAAAAACAAAACACAGATTAAATTGAAACAAATAAATCCACAACAGGATATAAACTACAGCTTGATAAACCAATAATACTTAGGAAGAAATGGGATGTATTAGCTGAAAAAAAGCACAATTAGCCAGCTGTTGGAACTGTAAAAATAATGGCAAAATATTTTCTCAGTTGGGTACATTGCAACAGTTTAAAAAGCAGCAGCATTACTCAGATTGCCTGTTGTCTTTCAACCTCTCCTGTAGTTTCTGTGGCTCGGTAATCTCTTAGGCCCTATCTGTGCAGCCTTTTTTTTTATTTTATATCATTGTTTAAAGCTCACTACCTCTTTGGACAGACGAGTGAAGAGATCACCACCTCGGAGGAAGTCCAGTATCAGATAGAGCTTCCCCTCAGTCTGGAAAGCTACAACATAGATACACATGTTCCCAATCAGTGATAAAAGTGGAAGCCCTAGAACATGAGATAATGTTTTAGGAACCAGTTTTCTACAGGCAATGTAGATTAATGGTTATTTGGGGATGCACTCATTCGTGGGTGTAAGACCTAACAATGGCTGTAGATAAATGTTCTAAATGCTCCTGTGGGGATTTTAAGCAGCCAACAATAAAATATGACAGTGAAGCTTCAGGTACTTTTCTCTTTTACTTTTCATTTTTTAAAAAGACTATCAGCAGAAAACAACAAAGGAATCCAACATTTATCCAGAAAAAAGGCTGAACCATTCTTGTTATTTTGTTGTGCAAACATAAAGCACCCTTTTTGTTATGTATGGGGGGGATATGTAGAGTCATATTTTTATATTAGAAACCTCACCAAGTCGGATACAGCAGTGAGCAGGCAGCCAGACTTACCATAGTGCAGTTTAACTATAAATGGATGGTTCACTTCTGCCAGAATATCTCTTTCCATCTTAGACCGCACACGATCCCGAACTAAAAAGGCAGCAGTACAGGAACAAGGAATATCTTTGGTAATAGACCCTTCTTATACTGTATATTTATATATATATATATATTAAAAAATCAGAACACAGCACTGACATGGAGACAACAATAACATCGATGTTATTGCAGCATCTGTCTCTTTGACCCTCAGAGGACCAGAACCATTTAAATTTCAAGTTTTGTGAGTTAAGAGGATTAAGGCTTGTACAAAGTCACCAAATCATCACATGACATCCAAACCCATTTCTACAGAACATCCTTGTTTATAATAAATCATTTTGCTGCAAAACAGTTTATCTGAATCCAGAGCAGAAACTAACCTCTTTTTACAGCAAACCCTCTACTAAGAATATTTTGTAGGGCAATTTTTTTGTTGTAAATTAATTCTAATTCAGCAAAATATTGTTTTGTAATACTGTCTTATTTTGCTTCATGAAACAATATACCGTTATAAAAAGCTAACTTAGGTTTTGTTAACTCAAGATATTTAATATTAAAGTGAAGTAGATATTTCTTGATATTTCTTGTATGTTTTTTATTGTCACTCTAATATAAGTGAGGCCTATAGCAACAGTGTAATTACCTTTGAGGGTGGCTTTCTTCAGGACTTTCATGGCATACAGTTGCCCTCTATCCACTCCTCTCATCTTTCTCACCAGGAAAACCTGGAAATCATCATCATCATTTTTATCTCATATTATTATCATTGCTATCAGACACTCATCACCACTGTGAAACATTGAAAGACACCTTGCTAATTATTAAAGGAAATACTCATAATTCACACACAGTTTACATGGTAAATACGGAGTTTTTCTTAGCTCTGTTTTTGCTCTCTTCTCAGAATCCTGCAGGAAATAGTCAGTGTCAGTAAGGTTTAGTGTCATCATTGATCCCTTGGCTCTCTGTAGAATCCCCGTACCAGCGCACAGATGAGACGAATGAAAGAGCCTGCTTTCTGTCAGCTTCTCACATGTATTTAGAGATAACGTTCAGCTTTTCGTGTCAGCGGATGTGTCAGGTCGCTTAAGTCCATACCTTTCCATAGGAGCCCTGTCCAAGCACCTTAAGCAACTGGAATTGAGAGGGGTCTGCTTTCTCGCAACCCTCCTTAACATGGTGGCTGATATCAATCTCCTTCAGTATGCTGTCATCCTGAAAAAAGACAAGAATCAGTGAGACAGGTGTCATTTAAGAGTTTGACATGCTATTTGGTATAATGTAGACATGACCTAGAAGGAACGGGACTCTATATGAAATATTTTTCATAGCTTCCATGAGTTTCATGTGATGTCATACTTAATTTTCTGGGTGCCAGTGTTTGTGTCTCATTTATTTTGTAAACAATTCACATTGTTTACATGAATGCTGTTATACAACTTATACAAACATTCTATTTTTGGAAAATTTATTATCAGTCATATTTCTACAATAAATGAGACCCATAATACTTTTTAACCATGTTGCTGCTCTTTAAAACACAGTTGACAAAGAGATAAAGCCACATTTTAGGAAGAGGTATCTCTGTATGTATTAACATTTTATTGTATTTATTTATTCTTGTCCTACTACTCTTTATTAATTACAAAAACATTTGCGTTAGGTTAATTATTTCTGCCGTTGCCCTTGACCAAGGCACTAGGCTGTAGATCTGGAGGGGGGCGGATTGTGGCTGGCATTTTTCCACACCCTGTCAGGCTGTTTTGAACCCCTGTTGGAAACATATCCCATCTAAAATATCAGACTACACAGATTAAGACTCTGACTGACTCAGAGCAAAGCAACAATAATCTGTCATTTTAGATTAGTTAGATTTGATTGTGCTAGGACAGCAAAATATTCTTCAATGCTACCTCTGTAGGCAGATGATTATTATTGAAGAAGAAGAATATGTTTACTATTTTCTCAGAGCATCTGCAGATCATTAATTAATTCATTTGGTCTCAAATTCCAGTTTAGTGATTATTTTTCTTAAAATAGGAAAATCTGCCACTGGTGTGAGATAATTCAACTTATTCCCAGTGCAGTTTCTCTTGTTAAAGGAATTTTCTAAAAACAATCAACCAAAGAGACAGTATCCCAATAAAATAAAAACAGTTTTCTCGACTGCTATCAACAGATTATGCATGATTGTACATGATGATGAAAGTATATGATTTGTATTGAACACGTGAAAAAATTTCATCTTTTTGGCAAAGTTTTTTTTCTTGTAATTATTAGGAATTTATCCTAACACGATTAGAGTGAGATTTTGTGTAGAGTCCAAGGGTGGTGGTTTCACCTATGTTGCTCCCACGCAGGATTTTGTGTCAGTCTATCAAAGGCAGAAAACATGCTTTGACAGAACTGACTGACGGGTGGCTACACGTGCGATATCCATCAAAGTTGAGACTGAGTGTTGATTTACTCCTTTAACATGGGCGCACATTTACACTCAGTTCGAAACTGCTGTGCACTGGCAGTCAAACAGATAAACAGACGCATGCTATAAACACAACTCGTCAGGGTGATGTCAGGTTGGTTTAGCAGTGTGATCACAGCAGGCATGTGCAGAGAATGGGATTGGAGTTGATTCTATTTACATCCCAAACATATAGGTGGATGAGTTGCCACCACCACCCCCGCTACCTGTCTGTTTGGGATATAAATAGACCACCACTGTTATGGCCTTCCACTGAATCTGTCTGTCTCTCTCCATTAATCTAACCTGCCTGCCTGTGTGCCTGTCAGCTCTTCTGTCTATCTACATTTCCATGTTGCCTATCACACTGTCTGTCTAAATGTTGTATTTGTCTGACACCCCCTTGATTTAAAAAAAAGAAATTCTGGCTGCAGCAGCCAGAGCGATGCAGCAAAGACTGCACTGCATAAAAAAAAACAAATCACAAGCACAAGAATTCCTTCCACACCCAATCCCATGTGCACACATGCACGCACGTCTTGATTCAATCACAACAACACAGCCATCTTTGCAACACATTTTGGTGACAAAGTTTGTCCCAAACAGACACAGATACAAACCTCTAGTTGACAGAAGCCGGAACTGTTCTTGTTTCGGGCTGCCTTGTTCTTAAGGTAGATCGAAAACCATCTCCGCACTGTGAATTTTCGCGTGCTGGTATCCATGGCAACGAGGAGGCCTATGTATCTATCCCATAATGACACACATCCCTGTTGGAGGGTCCTAAGGTGGATACACAGAGACAGAGATTTTATTGGTTATCTATTTGTCCCGCAGCTTCTCCATTGGCTCATCCTCAGTGCAGTTGTAGCTTTTTAGTCTTCTCATCATTCACATTCGCGGTCTCTCTCTCTCTCTGTTGGGTTTCAGCCGTTTCTTTCTTTCTTTCTTTCTGTCTCAGCTGCAGTGGAAGCCAGATAGTGACAGAGAGGCGAGCAGTCAGTTGATGTATTGGACAGAGCAGATCCTCGGATTTGGGATTGTCTCGTCTGTGCTGCAGGCTCCTTGTGTGAGGCTGCAGGAGAGATAAATCTATTCTGCTGAATCAGGAGAGAGGTGTGTGTGAGCTCCCTCTTCCCTCTCTTTATGCATTTGCGTGTGCTCATCCCCCCATGTCTCTCTCTCTTTCTCTCTCTCTCGCTCTCTCTCTGCAGAAAAAGGGATTGTCACCAGTCACATTGTGTAACGGCAGGCTCTGACCCCTCCCTCCCTCATTCCCCCGTTTCTTCCCACTCACCTCCCTCT
>OMNV01008757.1:46807-59536 GCA_900303265.1 Brotula barbata
ATATATATCTGGTTAAAATATTGTATTGATATACGATATAACAAACAAGAGGAAACCTACTGAGTAGTACTTTTCTGAAGGGATGATGTCGTACTTCTTCAGGACACTATAATAAGAGAAACACATATTTACATGTCTGGCTTGTAGTTTTTGTTGCTTTTAAGGAAACGTTTGAATGTACATGCTCTGTACCTGTCCAAATCCACTTTATGGTATAATTCCAGTGCTTTGCTGAAGTATTTATGTTGACTGTTAAGGGAATCTGCTTTGGCAGCACATGTACCATGTTTATGCCACTCGTATTTCCTGTTCAAAAAGTCAAAGAAGTTAAATACTGTATATGCTATGAACTATAGGCTACATCTTTAGTTTTGTAATATTACATCTTTTCAGTCAGATTCTTTAAAAGTCTTGGATTAGCAGAGACATTAAATTTCCAAATGTGTCACTTAATAAAAATAGGGTGATTCTTTCAGTTTTTCCTACACAGATTTCATACTATTTAGTGATCGGATACAAAACTACCTCTATCATAGATAGACTGTGTGAGAGAAAGATGGGAGAAAGGAATAATTTAATACCAGAATTCATTAGAGGATCGATTAAGCAAGTTGGGCCAACTCTTCTCCATGTCTGGCAGTAGGTCCTAAAACACAAAAATGTGTAGGAAAATGATTAGAGTTAGTTTTGTATATACATAATAATTAACAAAGAGAATGAATCAAATCTATCTTTCATCACAAATTCAGTTTTGCTGTCAGTTTTGCAAAACAGACAGCAAAACTGACGCAGAGCTGATGGATGTTTCCGTCAATGCATTTTTTTTTTTTTTTTTTTGGTTACACCAACCTCTATCAGATGATAATCGAAATGCCACGATGAATTGCAGTCAAACCCTTTATCTGGCCTGTAAAACAGATATGCACACTCTTTTATATCTCAGTTCTGCATTACCACACGTGCCTACACACTAAAGTTGAAGTAATGCTGCTTCAGTGATCCCACCTCTAATTGGATGTGCTTCATGTAATTAGTTTTCTAATCAAACTATAAATGAACATGTAAATACAGTCATGCTGCTGAGAGACAGACAGACAGACAAGGAATCAGACTTACCAGAGTCCATGTAGTGTCCAGTAGCTAATGTTGGGGTGACAGTGTGCCATCTAGAATTCATGAAAATAGTTCAAGTGTAAATCTAATGATGTATTGATAAAAGTGATAACATTCACCATTTTTTATGTAACAATGTTTTGTACAGAAGCCGTTTCAGGCTAATGAAGTACATACATTCTTTCTGTATAGTTAAGCCTTCTATCTTGATGACACTTAATGTAATTTGCTGTGGGGCTCTTGCTGTTGACACCGTCTACACTCAAAGATTAACATGATGAGCTGCAAACTACTTTCAGGCAGTATAGGGATTTTTTTTACTAAGACCACAGTTTGCTCAAACCAACCTATACTTCCTCACACTGTCAGACATCAGGCATGACCTGACAACATGACGCTAAAGAATTGAACTGGCAGAGACATTGAAATAACATTAACAGCAGCAAGTGGTGTGGTTGGAAATTGTGAAGTTGAGGTTTTCTTATGATGAAACTTATAGAATGGTTAAAACTGCATACTCCTCTGTTCGTTGGGAGAATGTTTCCTAATCAAACCTAGACGGTTGACACACAACTAGTCTCATGACTTAGAGGAATCACATGACATTGACGTGCTAAATGTTGAGTTTTGGACAGTAATCTTTGTAAGGTTGACATCAATCTGAAATGTCCTCAGTTTTCACAATATGCAATAAGCTAACAGAACTCACTTTAATCAAATTTATAACCTTTAAATCTGTTTTAGGAAAGGACCCAATCAGACACTGACCAGTATTTTGGTTAGGCCTGTGCAGAAGCTTTATACAATACTGAAAATATGTTAATATAAAATAACTATCCCTTACTAACTGATGATTTTTTGAGATTCTGTGACAACCTAAAGCCACCTAACCCTTACAACGGTCACATCTCTTAGACAGCATCATCTCTCTTTAGCTCTCTTTCTGCATTATCAGTTATCATAATTACTTATTTCTGAAGCATAGTCCATGCCTAGATGTTAAAAATAATACCCGGACAGTGGGAAGAACCTCACCTCACAGAAGGTGCTGGGCCAGTGGTGGGTCAGGATAAGTTTTGTCCACATTTGTCTGAAATATACAGAACAATGACCTTTGATGATGACATTTCCTGTCTAGATAAGAGGCAAAACGTGACTGAGAAAGGACTTGAGAGTTTCAGATCCCATGCTTGTATATGGCATGTTGTTTGCATGCTGTACTTACAAGTGTGTAAACAGTGGGGCAGAGGATACCAAGCTTGCTGTCAGCCAAAGCAGAGATAAAGAGAGCCTCATGTTTGACCTAAGCAAAAATTCCATTTTAGTTGTTATTGTCAGCATTCTATTTCTAGCATTCAGTACTGGAGACTAAAATGATGAAGGTACATTTGAATAAAATATCCTTTTTAAAAGTAGAGTTACGTAAATGTATCTCTCTAAGGTGACGTTAAATATAAAAAGAAGAAAAAAACATTTATGAATACTTCACTGCAAATTCGTCGAGATTCTTTGAAATGTCCCATCTACACATTTAATATATTATAGCTTTGTCCAACAGAACAAAACAAACGAGATTCGGTTTTACGACGGCAATTCGTGTGTTAAACTGACCTCAAAGTTCGCCGAGTAAGTCTTTAGTCGTGTGTCATTCAGCCAACGAACAACTTGGACAGAGTTAAGTTACGCTAAGCTCGTACGTTGACTGGGCCTGTCCAAGCGACTTCTGCGGTTGTTGATTATGTACTTCTCTACTTCCTTACGTGCCTTGTTACTCAGCCAATCAACAGCGCCGCCGGGGCCGAGCGTTGTCACGTGGTAGAGATGGCTGGGTGGCTCGATTTATTCACAGGGTTCTACCGGTTTTTCCGGGAAACGTTGCACGCTAATCGTAACAGTTTAAACCACAGTTCACATTAGAATGTAGTCTACTGGGATGTTGTATTCCTATGAAAATATATTTGTTCAAAAGAATTTTAACTTCTTATCATCTGAAACTCCATCTCCATTAAGTTTTATTTACATTCTTTTCGGTAAAAACCCACCTTTTGAGAACTGGCTGAATATTTCATAGTATTTAAACTAAATGATAACGTTTTAATTTTGAATTCTAGTGAAAAGCCCAAACTTTTCTAACATAGCAGGATGCATTTTTGGGCAATCCATTTAAAATGATATACTATGCATCCGTAATAAAGTGAAGTTAAAGTACATTTTTAAATGTCATAGGTTTTTCTTTTCATAGGTTTTACTGTAATGGACTAAGATTTATTTTTTTTAATTTTTAGATGTAACGAAATTCCTTTAAGTAACCCACTGTTTGCCCTGAAGTTCACTCAATACCATGTGTAGGGTAGAGTCAGATGATGTTGGATTTTTTGCCTTGTGTTCTTCTAAACACATTTTTAAGCATTTTCATTTCTGCAAATTATTAAAAAATGCAAGGCAGACACATTTTTGTGAACAAATGATGAATAGTGGTTTTGCTTAGAATGTACAGAGAGAATGCATAATGTGCAGCTTGTAATATTTATAAGGATTTACACTGATCAGATCAAAAGTTACTCTGTATTGTTTGTACACCTTTGCATTTCTGTAGTGTTGATAATGCTGCTGACCTCTGCACTGAGGTCTGTAAGTATTCTTATAAATGAAGACATTCAGAAAGCTTTATAAAACTAACAGAGTGCAGAAAAAGTCTTGTCTGTACTGTTGCTGACTGTACTGAGTTATACTTGAAGTAAAGGATTTATTTGCAGAAATGTGAATTAAGTTCATGGCATGCCTGCCAGCTGTTTCTACAACGGAAGACAAATATTTATTCTGCCATATCTTTTAGCGCTCTCAGCAGAGACTCTACACTGACACCCTAGAATTCCCACTTAATTGGACACTCTGAATTAATAATAAAGCGCCCCGTGGTTCCCTTTTAAATCACTGACTCATTAGAAACCAGCATGTAAAATTAACCATCTAAAATGAGAAAATAATTTGTCTTCCTGTGCCTCCAGGAAATACAATGACAAATGGCTGCAACAGTCAAAGTCTTCAAAATGGAAATTGCACTGGAAGAAACAGAGACTGAACAAGCACAGCATTCTCATTTCCAATTTATTACAACTGTATTTGATTCCAATTTATTTGATTAAATTCCAGACTTTCTTCTATCTGATCAGTGTTGTAGCCAATGGACTACTTGTTTATTTTCCTTCATCAAGCACAGGACAAAAATGATCACAAATGAACCATGGGGTTGTGTTTACCACCACATGACCAACAGGGGGCTCTTTCCAACCACAGACCGATACTGTATGTGCCTAGTTTGTATTCCTGTAAGTTTGCCTAACTTACAGGAAGTCACAGAGGGGAAATAAAAACCACAACAAAACTGCCATGCACAGATTGAGATTTATTGGCCATTCGCCCATGTTAACCACTGAAGACTTGTCACATGGTATGTAAACCATGCATAGAAGCACATTTTTATTAGGAGAAATTAAGTAATGTGTTATGTTACAAAAGATAAAAGCAAATAATAGGCGGTAATACTTGGTCTGCTCTCCTTGCACGTATCAGTTTCCTTAAAACATGAAGTACTTGGCTTCAATATTCTATATTCTTACCATACAAGGATAAGGCTTGCAAAGGTTAGGCCAAGTGTTCATATGGTGAGAAGGCTGTAACCTGGATTGCTCACTAGTCCATCACAGAGCAGACACACAGACACATTTACATCGATGGGCAATTTATAGTGCTCCAGGTCACATGACTTGCATATTTTTTGATTGCACTTAGACGCTACTGCTTTGAGGAAGCCCAAAGAGACCCACACACGGGAAGAAGTGCCAAGCAGTTGTGCCACCTGTATAACCTTATAAAAATCTAAATAAAATTAATGATGCAAGGATAAACAGAGTGATGGGACTTTGTAAATGTCCATACCCAGAATGCCTGTGTTTGTGATTGGCAGATATCAGTGTCAATGATGCCCATCTGTTCTGCAGCTGGTGCTATGGATACTGAATGTCAAAAGTATGATTTTTTCCCTCTGTTGTCAATTGATAAACCTGGTAGTATTTTAGTTGAGTCTGTGTTCATGGGGTTGAACTGAAATAGATTATTGATCATTGATAGATCGTCATTGATGTAGACAATGGATTGTACATGTGTAGTGTGGACTGCAGTGGTCCTTTTTGCAGTGACACTTCCTCATTAAATAAACTAGTTGACTCCGTGCACTACAATGGTGCTCTCAAATAATGAATTTTCACGAATACAGATAATAGTTTTAACTTTAAGGAAATGATTTATCTTTGTTTTTCTCTTTCTTAATCTGTTGTGATTTTTTTCCTTGTGGTTGATTGGCTTCTACGAACACTGCATCACACACCCGACGTCTCCACCCCTCATTCTCTTCTCTGTCTCTCTTCCTTTTTCACTCCTTCCCACATACTTACCACCATGTTGTCCCATCATATGATTTAGTCTTTACGCAGATGTGAGATGTGTCTCACAGCACTTCCACAGTGTCAGGAATAGTCTGAGCTGTAACTGTAGCTAGTTTTATAAATAGGCTCTGGCCAAAGTTCAGCAGGCTCTGAACTGTCTCAAGACACTCAGGAGTTTAAAAGAAATGGCAGAGATCATAATTGAATATATCCTGCAAAAGCATTCTTGTTCAAAGTATATATTAACATAGTGTATACAGCAAATGAAACAATATATTTCGGATATATTTTTAAAGTGTATAATTTGCAAGAACTTAGAATTTAAAAAAATACTTCAGCATTGCAGTGTGCGGACAATATGTAAAGGTGAGTTGGCTCCCACAAGTGGCTATCTAATCTTTTTTTCACAAGAAAAATGGTACTTCTAAATTGGTGCTAGCACACACTATAATTCTAAATGAAGAGATTGTCAGCACTCTCAAGTTGAGTAGGTAGAGATTATCTGTTGTTTAACAGTAGCTGGTGAGCCAACGAGCAGCAGCCAGGAGCTCAGCTATAATTGCTAGATACTGTAATGAGTAAACTGTGTTGATCAAACAGTTGACTAGTTCTGGCGGTCCTGAGTCTTGAAGGATACTGGTTATATATAGGCAGCTCTCTCCTTATAAGGCCTCGAGGAAAGGCAGGTGGGGGTCAGTCGGTTTTGTTGGCCCAGTCCTTGGTTTAGGCTGACTCCCTGTGGATTCAGGCTGACAACCGAAGGCACTGCAAAGGAAATCTCAAGGGGTAAGAATGACTGTTTTATTTATTTATTTGTATATATGTCACTCCTGACACTTTACCCTCTTCATAGTTTTCCTTGGCTTGTTTTATTTGGAACTTAGCAGAAGCTTAGTGCAGGTTAAGTGCAGGGGGATGGAGTAAGAATGAGAATGATGCTTATAGTACTTGAAATGATGACTGATATAATAAAACACTTATGAAGGCTGTTTCAGTGCACCTGGAATTATTGGGTTGTTCATTGTGTTGCGGGCAATGATTGTGCACCAGTCCATGTCTGAAGGACAGATAGATAGCAGGTCTGTTATCATAACTCAATAATTGTTTAAATTCACTCCCATTGCACAGTAAATGCATACAGATAACCCTGCCCTGAATGTATGAGTCTAGGACTCGTGGGACTCATGCTTCAGTAGACAAGTTGCTGGTGTTTGTTTCTGGTTCTTTTTATGTGTTTTTATTTAATCTTGACTTTAGGCATACTTTCACCGACAGCCACTTATTATAGAAATTAGCCATTAGTATTCAGCTGTATTGCCTTTGCTGACTGTTAGCCCACAGCAAGTGTTTTATCTCAGCAGCAGCTCTTCATGACCAAGCTGCAGACTTGCAGGGCTTTCTACAGTTAAGATGTTCACTGTTGCCAACACAGGTATCATTTGGCAGGCATTTTTCTAATTATGATACCGGCTGTAATGACAGTAGCACAGGAGTGTTACATGGGTGGAGGGCCCATGGGATTATGATTTGATTGTCAGTACTGACCATTTGCCCTTTTGAGTGTAATATTCACTTTATTAGGAGGTGGGCTACAGAGAACTGGAGTCTCAGTGAAGTCAGTGGTAGCAGTGTGAAATGAATTGCTCTGGTTGGCAGTAAAGGAATCTAAGTGTTGTTAGTAGAATGAAGTGCATGAAACCAGAGAACATTCTCAAGAAAAAGTGATATTCACTTTATTGAGTGGAATATGAAAACTTGGTTGCAGCCATCTTATCTGTTTGAATCAGCTTTTTATATAATTGAACTATAAATGTAATATTTGCCTGAATGTTGTGCTGTAGTGCTTTTTTTTTCATTTTACATTTCATGTATAATTTGTCTTTTACTTATTTCCAAACAAGGAATGAAGAAGAAAGAATTATTTTTCAGACACTGAAGTTAATTAAATTATTTACTTTAGGGTCAGAAATCTGAGGTTAGAGGTCAGATTAAAATGTTAAATTCTCATTGGTCTGGTTGGCCGGCTGCTTGATTGACAGATTTGTACCCATTAGAAGTGAGTTAGCATGGCTTTAGCCTTAGTTAGTGTTTCAGAGATGTGGACCACCAATGCCTCTACCAGTGCAGATCAGCTCGGCAGCTTTCAGTTTGAGGTTGGGGAGAGGTGGGGTCATGTTTCAGATGACCTTATTTTTGCTCCCTGTGGTCTCAGGTGATGCAAGGCAATTATGCTCTGATGTCACCATGACATAAGTTGCACTATGTAGAGTTGTGTTAGCGTTATGCATCTTCAAAACATTTGAAAAGTAAACTATTCGCAGACAACCACAGACTCCTGTAATGCTGCCGCTAACTGAGCTGTTACTGGCAGATGGACAGACAAACTTGTAATATTCCAACTATTAATAGCAAAATACAGACTGAACTACCAGGGCAGTTTTCTCAGTATCTTACCTTATAATTATACCACATCAAGGTCAATGCATTTCTGAATTTTCTGTAGTTTCTGTTGAGTAAATGAACAAGCGTGAGCTATTGATGATGAATTTGTGTGACGTAGCTTGTAAAATAAAGATAAACTGCTTCTGTGCTTCATTTTCCTTTCATAGCATTGATGGATCCATGCTCATGCTAGTTATTTCTCAGAATTTGTGGGAGTACATAAACCTAATTAAGGTTTTTGTCGAAAATGAAGTATTGTGTCTTAGTGGTCTACTGTCTACCACAATTTATTATATTAGTAGCTAAAATGAGACTTATCAAATTGGGGGAAGTTTGTTCATTGTTGCTAGTGGTATAGTCTATAGTGTGTATCCATATTGGTTCCATGTCCAATAATAATTTGTCCTTTTGCTTTATTTGTTTGGGTATGCTTGTGTGCTCATGCGCATGCGTGTAAATGTGCAATGCATGTAAATCATCTCAGACAAGTTTATGTGTGTGTGTGTGTCTGTGTGTCTGTGTGTCCCATGCGTGCTGTGGTTTAAAGCACCAAGTCTAAATTCCAGGAGGGTTTTTGTAGGAAAGCATGTACAATAAACTCTAAAATTAGTACAGCGGCTATTGTCATAGCTACACGTTGTTGCACAGCATTGACTTATACATACTTTTCCTGTATTGTCAGATGTTGTATTTGAAACTTTATACCCATAAATCTGCATGGATTTATTTCCCCCTTCAGATTTCTCCTCCCTAGACTGTGTCTAGTTTCTCAATTGTCTGCTAACCTTAGTGTGTGTGTGCGCCTATGTTTGTCAATGAGGTATTATTCTGATTCTAGGTGTGTGTTAAAAGTTATTTGTCACTATGTCAGTCAAAGTGTGTGCTGCTGGTCCAACAGGTCAGTATCTACGGTGTCACCATGTCAGTGTGGAGACGGGGAAATTACAACCATGAATACCACCACAAACAAAGCAAATATGTGGTTAAAGAGTACAGCAGGTACAGTCGTGGACTAACTTAAACTAAAGCGTAGATACATACCAACGCTGTCCTAATATTATAACAGGTGAAAGCTTTGTCATCACATAACACGGTTATTAAGCTATGTTGTTTTTGCTGCCCTAGAGTTGCCTAACATAGTAAAGCTTACTGGTTAACCTTACGCAAACCATACAACCAAACTAACTTCCTTCCTTGTAAATCTTAAATATTAAAACATTTTAGCAAAGGATGTTCTGTGCCTGAGCCATTCAATTAATTACAATTGATTGTTACTGGTTATAATAAGCCAGATCTTTATTTAATCTACTGCGAAAATGCCCCTTTGTGCTCCATTAAAACAGTGTGTGTTTGTAAAGCACAGTCTTGTGCCTCACTTTCAATGAGTATAAACAGAGCAGTAAACAGTAACCGTGCAAACTCAACTCTGTTGGGGTTATCATCATTTGTGTTTTTGCCTTTAACATCCTGCAACATTTTTATATGCATATGCAGGTGTAATTCTTTTCATAGACAAAACGCTATAAGGCATTAATCAGGGGCCAGGATCAGAGACAGTTTTATCAGGCCTCTCCTGCTTTTCATTTTAACAAACTGGCTAATATCTTACTGTGGAGTCGCTGAGATGAATCAAATTTATTTGATTATTTGTGGGGGGTTTTTTGCACATTCTTGGGCACCTGTTTTATGTATTTAGGCTTTTCATATGTGGAGCTGGACGTATACATGTATGGACATAAAGTACGCATGTCTATAAATGTATACAGAGCATTGAAGCGTACTTTTATATTTGATCATTAAAGAGCTGTATTATTTCTATTTAACAAAACAACCATGTTAGCTTGTTATTTGTCTGATAACATAGTAAGGTATCTGATGTTCTCTCCTTTCTGTAAAGACCTAAAAATATTACCTGTATTTATTGATATTAGCATAACCTGTATGCAGACAAATATTTGCTTTGAGATTGGAGCTTCAAATTTTGGATCATTCCAGAATGCACACAGTTGGGATACCTAGCTATGTCATTAGCAAACAATGGCTACACTGCGTAACCACATGTTGTGGTGTGTCTGTCCATTAGGCAAACTCCTCCATCTTATCCTTTATCCTTTACCCGTAGTAACAAGTTTTCCAAGTAAAAAAAGTAACAAGGTTTGAAAAATTATGTATATGCATGCAAATTTTGTATTTCAAGTGTCATTAGAACTTTGTGTTGTATTGGTGATGTTGTGTGTTGATACAGTAGCAGTTTAGTGGCGTGTGTGTGTTTGTGTGTGTGCTGCTATATCACATCTCTTCACTTACCAGAACAGAAATCTCATTTATTCTCCTGCTTACTGCTTTAAAAAATTTTTCATACAGCTAATAAGCAAGGAAATAAGATGCTTTCCAAATAAAGATTTCTTAATCTTATTTTTTTTTTTTTTACTAATTCAGTGGTAGTTGTTGTAGCCTTACATAAATATGAATCTTATGTGTAACTTGCCCTGAACAATGACTGGGAAGAACTGATTCATAGTGGGCAAGTTGGCTCATTTGTTAATCAAATTGCTTTTATGCTGTTATATTTTTTTATATTTATGATCAAACCATGCTTGAGTGTTAATGTTTTCTATGAGCACTTTTATTGTCTATCTAGGTCATGAAAAACAAGACAGGCCAGCTTTAACAGAGATAGGGATTGGGATTTGGTCGATCCGTATGGAGTGTGTTCACTCTCTGCTGGCTTGACCCTGTAGACATGCAGTTCCTTTTGATCAGTGTTATCTTTTCTCTTGCCTCTTTTGGATTGAGGCCTGTCTCATTTACCACTAAGGTCTATGCATCATTCTAGATCAATGTTACTGTCCTGTCCCTTATCATTCTGCTGTGCAAAGCCAGTACGGTCCATTTGAGGACCTGTGCTTTTAGACCCAAGGTTACCTTGAACACCCATTGTTTTCTTTCTTCCCCAAGTCTTGTTTTTAAAGTAAATTTTTTTCTTGAACATTGATGAAAAATAAGAAAATTATTGGTCTTCATCATAATTATCGCTTACTCCCAGCCTATGTTCAGGGTAGCACAGTATTTCTGAATCTGACTGCTAGACTAACAACCTGCCTTTGTTTAGCTCTCGGGCGATGGAGGAAGAATATCACTACAAATCACAGGCTCGCATCCAGGAAGTGGTAAGAATATATGTATTTTTCCACTGTAGGCATTAACTTTTGGAACTTTGTACTGTATGTCACCCCCTATTGATAGAATAGCAGTCTAACCACAATGACGTAGTTTATAAAATGTTTATTGGTATTCTGTAGGTGAAGATGAAGATGCTGGATAAGTATGTGCGTGAGGAGCCAATGATCAGGGGACCAGGCTTCCTGGTCAGACTTAGATCCCACACTGTGTTTGAAAACACCTCCATTAGATTGTTCTGTACTGTTGAAGGCTACCCCAGGCCAATGCTGAAATGGTGAGTAGGATGTAGCATTTGTAGAAATGGTGGGGACTCATCATGCTGTCACTGGTGTTGCAGGTAAGGTGATGTTATCTTTTCCTTTAGGTATAAAGACGGTGTCCTCTTGAACATGTCTTCTGGGAGGTACCTGGTGGAAGATAAAATGTCATGTCATGGATGTTATTCTCTGGAGATTCCCAAGTAAGTCCAAAAAATTATTTAAATGTGATAAATTTTGTTATAGATTAGTGCAGTAGTTAGAAACACTTTGGCAGGAAATGAACTGGACTGGAAGAGAGAAAATGGAATTGATTTGGTTTTGGTCCCCGAGTTTTGTATTCGACTCGATTTGCAGTACCTATAATTCTCCTCAAAACTGAGTTACGTTTATCTGCCTCATTTGAATATTGCCACCAAATGTCTCTAATATGATTCCTTTATTATTTTCCTCCCAAGGAAAATCATGGACATAAACAGCCACTCACCTGGCTCCATTTAGCTCTGCACAAACCCTCAAATTTAAACATTTTAATTATAAACGACAATCGTAAGAAAAAAAGTATTCATTTGGTTAATAGAATAAGTAACTTCCAGTCCACAGGACGATGTCAGTGTTAACTTTCACAGATTCTAAACCATTGCAAAGATCCTTGTTGTCTAGCTGATAGGGTACAAGACTGTATCCTGCCCTCCCTTCAGTCTGAGAAACCTCAGCTGTTCAAGTGCTGACCTCTGTGTTACCTGATACTCCAGGATTCTTTCAGGCGTCACTCCCATTGGATCCAATCCGCTTCAGCTCATTCCATCAACTAGTTACAGTTCACCCACAGTCATGCTTAAGAAATGTAAAAATTGTCTTCTGGCCCATGTATCTACTGTGAGGTCTGAATGTTCTCTACATATTATTTCATGTATTTAAGCAAACATTTTGGATATAAATATTGACAGGTATCTAATTTGATTTTGAAAATAATTAGATTTTTAAGTGGTAAATGGACTGCATTTATAAAGCGCTTTCATCCAAAGCGCTGTACAATGTTTGCCTCACATTCACCCAATCATTCACACATTCACACTCCGACAGCAGAGGTAACCATGCAAGGCCCACTTGCTTGTTGGGAGCAATTCAGGGATGGGCAGGGATCGAACCGGCAACCCTTTGATCACTAGGCGAAATTTCAGAGGTTTTTAAATATTTGGTCATGAAATTAGAAATTGTATGACTGAGTCAGCCTCTCTGCTGTTTATTGCTGTCGTCACATTCTCTAAGATCTTCAAAATATTTGC
>OMNV01008758.1:24793-45220 GCA_900303265.1 Brotula barbata
AATAATAGTGACATCCTTTTACCCTGCACCGTATAATCCAGCCAGGGTGTGTCTTCTCCCGACCTGACCCGGTGGATCCGTCCGCCACATTCCACCCGCGCGTCCTATCATAAACATCCTAGTCCCGGACCTGCGAGGGCAGGAAGAGTGCGAGGACAGGAATTTCACTCTCACAAAGTACGTTATAGGCTCATTATAGCGACGGCTCTACATGTATGAGTTCATTATAGGCCAACTACACACACACACACGCGCTTATACACAATGGACCCATGTCAAATAGAGGACAGGCAGAAATACCACAGCGAAAGGCCCAATCATATTATATAAACGTAATATATGACACTTATTGTAGTAATTATAAAACAAATAGCATAAAATATGACAAACTTGACTTTTGAGTGCAGTATTAACTGTCTTCGTGCATATTTTAGAGCTTTTCCGGAGGCCTATGTTAGGATCAAATCAAAGGATTAAGGGATCTACTGTCTAACTCATATTGACATGTATTATCATTTTATTCATCAGACAAAACAAACAACAAAATAGACAGGTGACATTATTCCTGGATGACCGATCAAACGTAAATGAAAAGTTGAGACGTGAAGAGGATGTAACGTTGTCTAAAAACACTTCTCTGAATGGGATGTAGATTTAAGACTGAAATACCACGTTAAAGTTGTGATTTAAAGCAGGCAAAAAGGGGCTTGGGTTACGAGCAAATCCTGACCTGATGCGTCTTTGTTTTCTTCGTCATTTGTTCATTTGGCGGGGACAACGCGCATAAATAAACGTGCCAAGTTTATCTAAGTGGCTCATTTTCATCTGTAGTCCCCGTATGTCATGCCTATTTGTTTTTGAATCATTCTGTGTCTCGATCCTCATTATCTCTGAAAAGTGTCAAGCTAAAACTCCGAGGGCCCGCTCCGTCCAGCAGCCCGGTCAGGTTTCAGGGCCTTGTTGTGCTTCCGGTTTGCGGACACGGTTGTTTACTGCTTAGTACATGACGCGCGTGACTGCCGAGGCTCCAGCGCGCGTAGGGTTAGCAAGACAAAAATAATACTGCGTCATGATTATTACCTGCAGAGAAAACGCCGAAAAACAAAGTAAACGGAGATTTTTTTCGACTATAAATGCAACAGGGGGAGAAATTATTGAAAATACGGATAACTGATAACGCCGCCTGTCTCACAAGAGCATTTTGTTTGCATAATGGTAATATTTTTGGAGCAATTTCAAGCTAGCAACGAACACGTTAACCGTCAGGATAGCAGTGGACATCTGAAATGTTGTTGTTTTGTTCTTATTGTTTTTTTTGTTTTTTTTGTTTTTTTTTGCGGGGGGTGGCAAGAAAAATTAGAAGTAGTTTTAATGTTTGTCATAGGTTTTAGATTAAATTATTCAATTCAGCAAACAAACTCTTAATAATTATTGCAGATTTCCACACCCAGTATGCGCGTGCAGTTAAATGTAATATTACAAACATAATGTACTTTAGCATCATATGGTATATTGCTAAACTTAAAAACTTTTATGACCATTGTGCCTATGCATAGATGAATCTGTAGGATAGAATGAATCTAACCTTTAAATGACTAAATATTTTATTTTATAGGACGTTTTGACATTTTTCAGCCAAACTGTTTCCTTACACAACAATAGAGTTTGTGGAATGAGAGCAGCAGGCCAATTGTGGTTTACAAAGGTTATTAAGATTGTAAAAAGACCATCGTGACTAATCAAAGCACAATCTGACTTTGAAAGTCAAATGCTTGCTGATTGAGTCCTCTGCTTGTATTTTGGTCTGAGAGCAGCTCTTGTCCGTTGCCTCGTCCTCCAGGATTTGAGGAGCAGAGAAAAGGAGCAGACCACAGACTTTCTCTGGAACAACAAAAGAAGACTAAACAACTCCCGGAATCACGAGGTAGAAATAAACAACACACACACACACACACACACACACACACACACACACTGCTCTTCGATTACAACAAAAGGCCCCACGTTGTGGGTTCCTTTCTTTCCCTAATTTATAAACTCCCCCATCATGTTTCTGTTGATTTGTTTGGCATGTGAATGAAGAGTAAATATCCGTATTCATAACAGATAACAGATAGATTACTAAAATCAAAGTAAATTAAATAAAGGCATGGCCTATTGAACCAAGTTCAAGTACCAATTGTCTTTCATTAAGTCATTTCCCACAGTCACAGAAACGGGCATCTGCCTAATATAATCCGGGCTCGTTAAATAAAGACATAAATCGATAACTGCATTGATATTAAAGAGTGTCAGATATTTGAGAGCCACATTAACGAAACAAGAACGATCTCACTTAGCTTCCACCTCACCCCAAACCAAATACTTGTAATGTTATAACGATGTTGTCGAGATTATGTGCATTTTAAACGCGTGAAAAAGGCGCTGAAACCAGAAATAAGACGGCGTTGTAACGCCTGGAAGTGCCTGCTGCCAGTCTGTGGTAATTGCACGTTGAGAGATGGTTGGCTCTCTGCGAGGTTCAGCTGCTGGCTGCAGGGTGATGACACACATGCCAATGCTGTTCCACCTGCACACACTCCCAGAGCACGGAAATACACCCAGAGAAAGCCGACGGGACCCTCATGGGTGGCCGGGGAAACGTACACCCCGTATACCCCCCTCTCAATGTCAGCTAATTAAGCGCCACTATCTGTCCACATTTACTTGGAGATGTGGACATGCAGCTAAATGTGTCCTAAGCATGCATTGGTACAAAACAAAACAAAACAAAACAAAAAAACCGTGCGTCCTGGTGTTCTCGAGTGAGGGATTGAAGGAAAGAAAGAGATTGGCAATTGTTGATGAAACAGCTTTTACATGGAAAAATCAATATTCCGGGTTTCAAGGTTTCACACTGAAGAAAAAATATATTACAATGGGAAAAAATGTTTGATTTAGTATAAGGGTTGAACAATGTTTTCAACTTTGTAATGACTTCGACTTTCTAAAACAAGTGTAAAAATATACTTTCAAAAAGTTTCACATTGCAAATTTATTTGAAGGATTTATATGAACAGACGTTTTACGTAAATATGCACGTGAATATTGCAAATAATTTGATCGGTTTCTACATTCTTTGTCCATATTTCTTTTATTATTTCCTCGTTTAAATGACTCTATTTAATGTAGCGATTTAAAAAATGATTAAAATGTATCATTAGAGCTGTGTGGGCTTTCGTATTCAAATATTATACTTATTATATTCGTACTCGTTCAGTAATACACATAAACGTGAACGTGTGTATTGTTTTAATATTATCTTAACGGTGTTTTTTTTTAAAGCGAGAATCTAATCGATGATGTTTACGCAGTCGTTGTTTTTGTCGTTTTTTAATTCGCGTTTACCCATCGGAGGCGGAACTCAAATGCGCACAAATCACAAACCACTACGTCGCTCCGCAGAGAGCTATGGCGCAAACGAGGCAGCCTGTCTGTGGGGCTGAAAAAAAAGAGGGAAGGGATGGGCTTACTGAGTCACAAACCACAACTTGGGTTGCGCCTCCATCGGAAAGCAGTTTAGAAAAATCTCCGTTGAAGGGAGAGGAAGGTCTGGTGCGTATCCAGTCACCCTACTGAGCCACAAAATAACGATTTCCCTGAGCGCACTTTGGAAGACAACTTTCATTTTGCGGTGCATGTCTGCGCTCTGTAACGCATCATTCTCCCACTGAGGTCGCAAGTGGCGATAGAAGTTTTGGTTTTCAACGTTTGTTCGGGATTTGTTTTTGTTTTGGTGCGCGCAATGATGGCCACTTACCAAAACCCGGAGGATGACGCAATGGCCTTGATGGTCCACGACACGAACACGACCAAGGAGAAAGAGCGACCAAAAGAAGAGCCGGTCCAGGACAAAATTTCAGAGAAACCGGACCCGTCGCAGAAACCGCCGTACTCCTACGTCGCTCTCATCGCCATGGCTATTCGTGAGAGCACGGAAAAGCGCCTCACTCTGTCCGGTATTTATCAGTACATTATCAGCAAATTTCCCTTCTATGAGAAGAATAAAAAAGGCTGGCAAAACAGCATCAGACACAACCTGAGTCTCAACGAGTGCTTCATTAAGGTTCCGCGGGAGGGCGGCGGAGAAAGGAAAGGGAATTACTGGACCCTCGACCCGGCCTGTGAGGACATGTTCGAGAAGGGAAACTACCGGAGACGTCGCAGGATGAAGCGGCCGTTTCGACCACCGCCGACCCATTTCCAGCCGGGGAAAGCCTTGTTCGGAGGTGACGGTTATGGCTACCTGTCCCCTCCCAAGTACCTGCAGTCTAGCTTCATGAACAACTCTTGGTCGCTCGGTCAGCCGCCCGCTCCGATGTCATACACGTCCTGTCAGATGGCGAGCGGCAACGTGAGTCCGGTCAACGTGAAAGGCTTGTCCGCCCCGTCTTCTTATAATCCGTACTCCCGGGTGCAGAGCATGGCGCTGCCCAGCATGGTAAACTCTTACAACGGCATGAGTCACCATCACCACCCTGCGCATCCCCACCATCCCCAGCAACTGAGCCCGGCCACCGCCGCACCGCCCCCGGTCTCCTCCAGTAACGGAGCGGGCCTCCAGTTCGCCTGCTCCCGCCAGCCCACCGAGCTTTCCATGATGCACTGCTCTTACTGGGAACACGAGACCAAACACTCGGCGTTACACACGAGGATTGATATTTAGAATTTTCCAAAGGGCATTTCTAAAATATTGACTCTTGAATAATAAGTTTATATCTGTGATTTCAAAACAGAATCAAGAGTATTTTGGAGAGGTCTTTTGTGACGAGCTCCGCGGGCCAGAACCGGGGAGATACAGGGGAGCAGATCGTCAAAATGGAAAGTGGAAAGGTAAAGCTGTTACCGGGACACACCGGGTAGCACAACCTTTGGGAGCCATTTCGTGCGCCTGAATTTCGCTCGGACTGATGGCCGTGACTTGATATCGCAGTCCAAAATGTGTTTTTGAGGCACTATTACTTTTCACAGTGACAGACATTACAGAAGCATTTCCATTTGTGTCTTTTTGGCATGCGTCATGACTTATTTCAACTTTACGCACGACTCATTCTAGCTATTGTCGACTGAATCGTCATAAAATGTCACAATTGAGTCAGTGCTTTGTAATTAAATCAGAGGTCATCTTGACTTTTTAATGACTGAGCATGGTGAGAGTTCACCACTTGTCATGGCTGTGATGTTTACCCGACTAGAAAAGGTGAAAGTCGGGGTAGAGTTCCATCCAACATGCCAAACATTTGGACTGCAGGGCTAAATGGCTTTTTACACTTCTTGATCCCATATGTATGTATTATATGCAGTTTCCATTATAACACCAGCCAGTGCCAGGTTTTGTTTATCTTTTTATTTTGTTTTTATAAACGTGATTAGCTATATTGTCTCATTCATGTTGGGACCATGTTTAATTTTAATTAGCACTTTTCTTCTTTTCTAGGTTTTGTGAATTTCTTAATAAACATGTATTTCTTAAGGTAATACAGTGGTCATGAAGTAAATCTGTTTTACGCTTTAGGCTATGGTAACCACTGGCAAAAAAAAACAACAACAACCAAACAGCAGTCAGTATAAACAACAATAACGACGGGCGTAAAACGAAATCAACATGCTGCAGATTTTGTATAGGAACAGAAAATTATTAAAGATCCTTAAGGAAACATAAAACAGGAAAACGATTTGACCAACAGACCCGTGAAATACGTACAACGTCTTTCGACTGTTAATTAAACAATCATGTCTTGGAAAATAAAGAAAACACTCACAATTTAGCTATTTATCGTCGTCACGTACAAGCCAATTATGTGACTAAATAATAATAACAACAATAATAATATAGGCATGTGTTGTACACACATACAGAAGGTCTGTATGTATGTCTGCGCAGTTCATGTATGTGTTATTGCGCAACCTTACAAACACGAACTAAAATCCGTCATGCATTTCAAATAAAATCTTGGCTTGATTATACTAAACACTATTTCGAGTTCCTCTCGGTTTTATATGGTTTTATTATGTTGGCGTGTAGAAATGAGTGCTAATTTTAGCCAAACTGTACTGTGGCCTTTTTTTCAACTCATTCATGGTGAAAGTTTTATCGAGCTGATGAAGGCAAAGCTCGCCGTGACAGATTTAAACATTATAGCCATGACGCTTTCAACTCCTCCACGTTAGTTGCCATGACAGCCCAATACCTGACATTTTTGCATTTTATTGTCACAGCACAATATACTACTACTATAGTACTACTACTACTACTATTACTACAACTAATAATAATAAAACATGACGATTATTATCAATATTACTATTATTATGTATACATTCTTAAAATATATTTTCATGCAAAAACGTGGGCAATAGAAGAGTATTAATTAGAAATGCATAATAATCACAATAGTGTAAATATGCCAACGAAATAGTATTTGGCCAATTTGAAAATGTGGCAAACAAAAGACAGGAAGTGTCCTTACAAACATACACGAACACACAGCTGACAGAGAATCATCATTATTTCGTGCAGACAGACAGCTCCACCCTCTCAGTTCGCTTGTGGATGGGTAGATGTCCACTGAAGGCCTCAGTGGACCACCAGCCTCCTCAGCAGCAGACACGTTGATGATCTTAATACTCTGACTGCCCTCATGTCTCGTCGTCCCACACGCATGGGATTCTAACTTTAGACACATGGTTGTGCCTCTGACTTCACAGGAGGAGCACGACTCGAAACTTCGCGCTCACCAAATGTAGATAATGACGTCCTCACATTTAATATTTTAACTCAAAGCCTATTTTGCGCCATTTATGTTCATATGCAATCATTGAGCGATAAAATACGTAGTAGTCAGTAATGTTTTCACACTTTGACCTTTATCCACTCTGGTCACTTCGATAATTATTGATCGCGTTTACATTTGCCTTATTTTTATTCAAAGTCAGGTCGTTTCATTATTATGTTGGTTTAATAGAAATGCCAGGAAAGGCGTAATATTCCGTTGTACAAATATATCCTCAATTGTATTAATCGTGTGAAATGCTTTCTTTTGTCTATCTGCTTCATTTAAAAATTATCCAGGTAAAATTAGTGGGTCTTAAATTAAGTTTAACAAACATTACAAATATAATGAATAATATAATAAGTGAAATCGTTCAGGCCAAAAAAAAAAATACGACAACGTGTATTTGTATTTTACTAAAAACATCAACAACAAAAAAATAGGATTTCACAATTTTCATTTGACATTAGTTTGTGTTATTGTTGGAGATGAGTCACGTATGCCTTCGGGAGGTGAAATAGATTCATTTGTTGCAGCATTCAAAGTTGCACGACTAAATGGGAAATTTATCAATCTGGGGAATTCTGCGCATTTAGTCTTAATGGTGTATATAATTCAATTTTCCGTGTTTTAGTACGTTGCCAATGGACTTTCTGCACATGAGATGATAGAAAAGGACATTTTGTGGCCCTCAAACTGCAGAAAGTGCATGAATGCAGACATTAAACGCCAGCAGCACCGGCATGAATCCGTCGGGGTGTGCAGGGAGCAACCACGCAGAGCTGAATGTAGCTGTGTCCATTCTCAGCTTGCACACATTCATGTTTGTGGACAGTACGGAGATAAAGGCGTGTTTGGAAGAGTGGATGCTAAAAACACCTCTAAAATAATAAACACGAGCCTTTTACAAGAATTTATGTTTTGGCGAATGTCACAAAGCTGTACATAAACTAAACAAACATATATATTTACTTCATGGATGACTTAAAATGACTCAAATTCATTTCATTTACGAAAATCTAAATGAAAAACACCATATATCACTTATTTGTGTGATTTTTAAAACTATATCCTGCAGGTTTTTTGTATGTTTTGAGTTTTATGATTTTTCTAGGTTTACTAATGAGTTAAAAATGATACACACATACCTTTCCTTATGGCATAAAGAAAGGCAGGTGTGTATGTGTCTTTAGACCCATTGACCTGTCTGGCGAGACATAATAATAATAATAATAATAATAATAATAATAATAATAATAATAATAATAATGTCATTAAAAATTGTGCAGATTTTTAGAGCAGTAACTATGTAAGTTGCAGCATGTGAACGTGTTTCACCCTGGATTTTAAATGTAAAACACGCAGGTCAATGATCAGCCTCAGTATTAAGGTAAACGTGTTCAACAACAACGATGTAGTCACGGATGTGTGGCCGTTTAGACCACCGAAGCAGGAGGATAAGCGCAGTGGATGAACAGATGTTTCTGTTATTCCTCAATTATTTCTCCACGAGGTGAAAAGGTTTGGCGCAATGCGTGGCTTTGTTTTCGTGCGCCTTTTCCGCAGAGCGCCTACTGAATAACCGTGATTGTATCCTTTGTCGCGCTCTCGCAGATGACAGATTACAATCAACAAGACGAATGAGGTCAAGTCGCTCTTCTTCTTAATCATCATCTTCTTCTCTGCACCCCCCCATCGCCACCAGTTGCGAGGTGTTCCGTGGACTGCGCGTTTCGGGTGGTGGGAGATTGCACGCACGACGGGGCACCGGCGATGCGACCCGGCCGGTCGTGTCACTCGTAGGTTGCAGGTTTCCCAATGCCTGCACACAATTGAATTCCTTCTCGCTGATGTTTTAGACTGAAGAGCAACGGCCTCCACTCCGGAGCGGCGCACGTCACCCCAAAGCCATTGAAAAGGAGAGTGCGGGTCACCACTGTTTGGTATACATCTGCTCCAAACAGGAAAATATGCTCACATTTGATTCGCAGAAAATCCGGCAATTGTTCGAATCAGCGTGAGTTTTCTCTCTTAATTCTCCCCGCATCCAACAGAAATACGAAGTTTCACTCTGAGTACTACTGTGTACTATGTGCTATTTCTGCGCCATAAATTGTTTATTTTCTCGACGCGTACGCTCTGGTGAATCTCCAAGCGCGTCACGGTGATCTACGTGATGTTTTCAGTTATTGCAGATTCCTATCTTAATGACAGTCCATAGAGACAATAGATGACATGACATGATTCTTTGATAAGCCACAATAATTACACTTACGAGTTTTCATGCACTATAGTTATAGTTTATAAATAGGAAAAGCATGTATTTGTTAGCTGGACATCTGGCGAAACAGGAGTCAGGGGTTGATCATACAGTGTGTCCAGAAATACCGTCTCTATTAATAAACGGGTGTCATCAATTGAAAAAGAAAAACCATCACGCACAGTAAGCGGTTCTCAGCCCGGCTCTCAAATGTCACAAATGCGAAACCGCTTCACTCTCCACCTCTCTTTAAGGAGAAATGATTCATAAAGGTTAACGCGTACACAACTTTAAAAGCATTTTGTTTTGTCTCTCTTAAAACGGAACAACGACGGTCTTGCAGCTGCCAAAATTGTGAACTTCCACCTGCGTGGAGCCCGGTTTTTAATTTTACCTTTCGTGTTTAATGAGAGAATTGAAGAAGCGATCGACCTTCGACATTCAGAGTGTCAGATTGGCCAGAAAACACGTGAATCTGGTTGATTTCAGGCCTGAATTTCCCACTGCATGGCGGAACCGGAGAGTTTGTGCTGTAAAGGGAAATGCGATAAAGTGTTTCCGTTGCCTTGATTATGAGCTGTAAATGGCTTTGTCGGGTTTTAAATGGCAGTTCTTTTCCCATAGCACATCGATGGAGCCTATTTTTAAACCCCTTTCCTTTCTCGTATCCCGAAAAAACTTCCGCAGGGCTTGGCAACAAGGAGCTATTAGGATAACTCTTCTCCGGTTAACATTCCAATTAATCAAAGATGAAACCCAAATTCCCTTAGGGGTCATTAAGGGCACGCACCTGTTCTTCCTATACTGTAGGCATTATAATAAAGAGGTAAAGCGTTCATGGTCAGACTTATGGGGATTGTGTGAGATATATAATAGCTCTAAGACCACTTCATAGAAATACCCAGCATCAGTAACAAAATAACATAATTCCGATGTGCATGCCACATTACACTTTTTTGAAACGAGAATAAAAGAAAGAATATCCCCCTAGTTTAACTTCAGCACAATGGGCAGTGGGAGACAGATTTGATTAAAGCTAATGCTCAGACCATGACTCATAAATTATAATTCAACATTTTGATAGCCTGTTATTGTAATATCTCCTTGCCTTGTCACAAACGTGTATCCAAGCCCATTTTTTAATATTGCTTTCAAATGCTAACATGTATGAACTCAGTCTCCCTCTATTGGATAACACACAAAGCAGGAAGTTGGCCTGAGGCCTGACCCTCAGCCTTCTCCAATCAGGCGTCCCAGGTCAGATCTCAAACATTTCAATCCAATTGAACATATTTCTTCCAAGCAATTACATACCTCTTGGCAAGGCCTCACAATTAAACAAATGATTATATTTTGATATCCATAATTATACGCATTCACATGAGGTACCCTTTCAAGTTAAATATGCTTTTTATTACACGCTTATCATCTGTGATGAGATTATGCACAGTGTGGGTTTGGAGCGAGTTAGGGTACATTTAATCGAATAAGAGGAGAGTAACTCCATAATGGAAGCATGCTGGACCCAGGGCTACGCTGCACAAGCTGCTCCCTTTGAGTCCAGCCAATGTTTAGCAAATTTCAGACAATGAGAACATTATGAGGAAAACTCTGGGGAAGTGCTTTTTAACCCCTGCCCACAATAGGCCATACACATTGCACACAACTTAACTCTGCGTCAATATCACAGATGATGTGTACCTTTGAATGGGGTGTTTTGTAGCCCGGAGACATAATTTCAGCATACATATATCTTAAGAAATGTGATAGAATGTTTGCGATCAAACGACTTCCCTTCCTTTTGGCCAGCTGCACACGTCAGTATAAGCAGGCCAGTCTCCAAGTGCAATACAAACAGTTACTGAATACCATCATTCAACTTTCATTAAAAGTAGCCACATGGGGAACAAATAGTTTTCTACAGAGATCACCCCAATTACCCGCTATCTCAGGAAAGTGTGCTGTGGGCATTTGCTGCCCCCTTGTGGTATACTCCAGCACCTCACTGAAAAGTTACTGTCCCATGCACAGCAAAAGATGAGGAATTGTTAAAAAATCTCATTAAAAGAGAACAATTAACGTTTAAAAACTATCTCTTACAGACATATTTTAATTGTGTGTTGATTACCACAGTAACCCCATTTCCATATGTGTGAGCCGTATTGTTTTAGAGCTGTCTGTGCACCCGTTTCAAATGCCACCGCTGCTGCACTGGCCATGGGTTGCTCACTGATCTTTCTAAATATCTATATCACATCATAGGGGCGCACTGAAAACTAATGAACACAACCTCCTACCCAGCAGCTCAAAGCAAGAAAAAAATGTTACAGAACCTTTGTCTTGTCAGTAAGCACCACAAATGGCCATCAACTGTAAAATTAAATGTTGTTACAGAGTTTGTCTTATTTTGTGTCATGGCCCAACCAATTATGTTGCAATGTTTTATCCAGTGTTGGTATTATGGATTGATTAATGTACATGTGGTGGTTTTACCAGGAGCTTATGCCATCTAGCTTTTCTAAATTCCAAATTCCAAATTCCTCATAATAGCCAAGATAAGAATATTTTGCTTGTTACATCTTTCATGGTTGACTTTAAATCTCTTTGGAAATTGCTTTGTTTGTGTTTGGTACAAAATGTCACAGGGATTGAGACTTTCTATTTCTAAGCATTTATCAAACCTAAAACCTTCCTATGATAAATACATGAGTCTCATTTACATGCATATGCCCTGTTTCTTTTATTCTTTTATTCTCTCTTTTTAATTGTTAACAACATGTTGTCACTGCAGTTGAAAAATGTATATCCGACGCACCTCAGGGTTTGTATAAAAACATTTGTCTTAATATCATCCAGGGAATATCTGATTGGTCCCACAATCTGCAGTCACCCTAAAAATACAGCCAAAGTCAGCACAAACTATCTTAAGAAGTCCCCCATAAATAGTATGACCCCCACAGAGTCCTAACCCTAAAAAAAGAAGACTTATATCTTTATCTTTATCTATATCTATATCTATATCTATATCTATATCTATATCTATATCTTTATCTATATCTATATCTTTATCTATGTCTATATCTATATCTATATCTTTGTCTATAGCTATATGTTTATCTATGTCTATATCTTTGTCTTCATTTTTGTCCCCCTCTTTGTCTGTATCTATAGCTGGAGCTGTATCGGTGTCTATATCTATATCTATAACTTTGTCCTTATCAATGTCTATATCTATTAATCTGTGTTTTACAGCCATATGGTCACCAGAGGGCAGCAAAGCTCCTCATTTCCCGCCATGTCACGTTGTTCCCATTTAATCGATAAAGAGTGGTGGATTTTGAAGCGTGACATGACGTAACACAGATATGTTACATGGCCTAGATTTGTAGTCAAACGTTTAATCGAATGTTTTATGTAATGTTTGACGTATGGAGAACGCCAAACATGCTAGCGTTTAAGACTTCTTACATAAAACACTACCATGCATGCATTACCACGTTTATAACGTATGTCATACGAAAACCCCAGACCTGTGGTTACATGTATGGTGCCAAGTGATTGGAATGTTACACGGTCAGTTATTCTTTTGACTTTGTTGATGAGAATGGGATCAGAACATGCTGTATTTCCGGTTGAAATCACAGTTTAAAAGTGTTGTGCCGGTAATGTGTGTTCGTGAGAATACAGTGTAACTGGCAACCATATGCCGGCAAAAGCCCACCACGGACTACATCAAACTAGACACGCTGAAGTAGAACCAGAAGTCACAGTGGAATCCCTTCACAATAAAAGCATTAAATGATCACCATGGAAACAAGTGGCGCGTATATGTGCTGTGATTGTTATGTTTGTGACTATATATGTAATAGTTCCATCGATATTTAAAGTATATTTACTAAGCGCCTACCTAATTTGATTTTCAGCAGAAGGTTGTTCCATGGTACAGCTGCAGAGCTCAAAAAATATGAATCTGCCCTGTTTTCGTGTTGAAGAATTCATTAGAACCAGCTCGGGTAAATCAAGTAGTAGGATACAGCGTCCTTCAGAATTTGTACTCAAAGAGCAGCTGCTTATTTTCACCATTTGATGGATAACGGCTCTGTGTTTTATTTTGAAGGCAATGAGCGGAAGCGCTTATCTCCCCCTTCCTGACCTAACAATGGTGTTGACGGAGGGAGGAGAACAGAGGAGCTGGTGGAGGAAAAAACGCAGCCGAGCTTCACCTCTTGAAACAAACAGGAAGCCGCGCCGTGCTCCCGTCTACCTGTGAGGTTCGTGCCTGTCCTGGAAGGACGTCCAGCCGGGCAGGCTCACTTTTGTCCTTGAGTCCACTTTCTGGAGGAGGAACAGCCCGCAAAATGATCAACTTTCAGCGGCGTGTTCGTGTGGTACATTCTTGAACCAGCTGACGCCGGAGAGTGATTAAGGTGAGTCCCACAGCGTTCATTTTGTTCTTTTTGGCTCATTCAAGCCTGGGCATCAAGCCAAACTCCAACAAGGAATCTGTGAAATCATCGTTATCACGGTAAGAGATAAAATTACAGGAAGGGGAACATAATACGGGACATCTGCAGTCCTTGTCCATTCCTTCTGCTTGTACAGAATGAACTTAACAGTAATTGTTGAAATAATAATTGAGCTTCTGGGACCGTTTTCAACACCAATCAAACAGCAGAACGCACTGTGATGAGCATTGTTTGGAATTAAAGCGGAATCAGATGCTGCTAAGTTGAATGTGAACATTTACGGAGTGTACCAGAAAACTTCGTTAACTTATATTTAGCTCAGTGCTCTTAATTGCGACAAAGGAATGTAAGTTAACGTCCAAATTACAGCGGAAACATGAATTTGTACTTTTTGTTCTTTGTGTTGTACTATTATCGCGGCTTTGGCGAACAGACAGCATGATACAGTATAAACATTTCTCCATTTTCGCAATAATGACAGCAGCGCCTTTACTGCAGAGGTTTCGTCACAGTTCTTCTGATTTCGAATTCAAGTGTGTTTTGTAAATTAGTTTTTTTGACAGTTCTTCCCATGAATGTTGCTGTGAATCGCCTTCACAACCAAAAGACCCAAAGCCAGTCCGGGGTCATTTGTGGCATTGCTGACAGTTGTGTCTGCTTTATTTTTGAGAAACTGACAAACCACAAAGAAAAGAGAAATGAAACTCTCTGTTGTTTAATGGATTCAGTTAGCTTTTCTATCTTTTTTAAACCATTGAGTTTCGTCAAATTCAGAAGTATCTGACAGATTGCTGACACTGATATTTGTTAGTTTTAGCCATGTGAAAGTTGAGCGTTTCCAGGCCAATGTAAGCAGATTTCTTAAATCCTCACCACAGCGTCACCGTTAAAGTCTTCAATTGAGATATAAGGTTAAAATGTGGCCAGCTTGTAGTGAACAATAATACATGCAAGAAAACGGCTAGATTGATGGCTACTGTGTCAGAATTGACCCATTTGGATGCAGGATTTAGTCTGAATTTGCCATAATTTCTAATTTTCTCTTCTCTTCTTTCTCTCGCTCTTCTCTCTCTCTTTCTCTCTCTCTGTGTCTCTCTCTCTCACACTGCGTTGTCTCTATTGTGTGATTATATTTGGGTAAACTATAACCTCACACATCCTTTGTAGCTCTTCTAAATGGGGCCCTCTGCTCTTCATTCACAATAAGCTTGTGGAGACAGCTGTTGTAGCTAGCATAGCACGTTATAATGGCAATGCCTCATATTAAGATCGTTTCTGAATTTAGTTTATCTAGCCGTTTAAGGAGGGCGTGGTGTTTTGATGTAATTTGTCATAGTCAGTAGAAGCACATAGGGAGCCCATTGGAGTGATGTCATCGGCAATACACAGTGATAAATACAACTTGATTGACACATCTGACTGTGAGAGGTGTGTGAGTGTATGTGTGTGTGAAGATGATACACGTTCTAGTTGGGTAAAGATGGAGCAGACTCTGTCATGTGACAGTGTGTGAATTCAGATTTGTTGCCTTATACTTGACATGACATGAAATGAAATAGCTTTGACCAATATTCTAATTTCTTCACAGTGATAGGCTTATTTGATATCCGGTGAACACATTCACTATACTTATACTGTCTCCCACAGTTGACTAGTTTGTGCTTGCAGGGGGTGTCGCAGTTTAGAGCCACTAGAACTGCTTCTTAAAACAATGAAGGAGAGTCACCAATACACTACACTGGATGATTTAGTTTCCCATTTACACTCATTGTAGGAAAAACAGCTGCCCAATCTGTGCATTTGAGAATGATATCGTCTTGATTAGGCACCGACCTTTGCTCTCTCATGCCAGGTGGGGTCTGCTCTCAGACCCCCTCTGAGGTGAAGTTGGAGAGCACTGATAAGGCTTACTGACGTCACTCTTCAGACATCAGCCAACAATGCAGCTATTTACTCCAAGCCAGATTTAGTCCCAAACCAGGCCTCTCCAGAGAAACTGGGTACGAATGAAAGGAGAATTCTAAATAAGCATTTAGCCTAGGAAATAATGTGAATGTGTGTCAAAGAAACAATGCCTGTAATCTGTACTAGAAGTTGAAGAGTCATCCTAAGTCAGTGTCTATGGGGTTGTTTGTGACTGAGAGAAAAAGGTGGACGCTAACCGGAAAACGGTTCTGACGTTAGCTCCGTTGAGCCAAAAGGTGAATGATGAACAAGGAGCCTTGTGTATTACTATACATACCAGTCATGTGTGTATGTAGTTTTTTAGCGATGAAAATGCATTTTATTGGAACAGCAGAGAACAGAGAGATTCAGTCTCACAGTACAGCACATCACCGACTAATGCACAGAAAGGATGAACAAAATCTAAATCAAGGCATGTCAATTAAGAAGGTAACATTCAAAATATACAAGGTGAGATGTAATGAGTAGGACATGGAATCACAAACGGCTGAACGTTGATTTGGAACACGTCATATGAAACACTAATTACCCCAGCAGTGTGTATATGTACATTTTGCCAGTCTGTGTGTTGGCGCATTGCCTTCTGGCCTTCACTTTTTAGTTCTACTGTTTTGTGTGAATCCTATCACATACATTAAGAGGCACTATGAAAGACAGATTAACGGCGCCATTTCAGAAAAGACGAGTTGTTCAATTCATGTATCAGAATTGTGTCTCACATTCTCTCTTGCCATCTTCTTTCTATCCCTCTTTCACTGTACATTTTCTTTCTCCTACTTACACACTTCCTGCTGTTGTACTTTTAAAGTAATCACTCCTCACTGCTGAAAAGCTTGCATAACATCTTTTCAAAGTGTAGTGTGAAAGGGAGCTAGTATGTTTTTCCCAAGTGTGTGTGCTTTCACATTCTGTTTGCCAAACTTGCACGGTTTGTCTTTTCTAAGCCCAATACCAAACTCATCCTGTTACAAAAGGGGGGGAAAAAAAAGAATGATCGTTAGTCTTTACCGCATGGGCAGACCTGCTGTACATTGCTGCTCATTATAAACCCATACATAAAAAAAGAGATGGCTGAAGAAGCATGTGGTGTGACTCAAGATGAGATGAGAGCAACGTGATGGAATTCTCCACTTTGTTGCACAGCAGGCTGGGACCTGCCAAAGAATTCAGGGAAGACGGCAGGAGAGGAGGACAGGGAGAAATGATGAGCACAGAGACAGATAAGGGTGAGGGGAGAGGCAAGGCTCGGTGTAATACAAGGAGAAATCCTATATGATGTGTATTTAATGAATTGAAGGAATGACAACACAGCTGTAACATGTTGGATATTAAATTCATTCTAAAAAAAACCCACTGAGATACACCCTGCACACTTTGTAACCTCTAAATGTAACAAAGCTACTCAGGCCTTGATGGTCTTGTCAACACAACACAAGTACAAAATAAATCTTCCTGTTGAATTAGTGAGCATTGCCAACTTGCTTGAGTTATAAATTGTAATTAAATTGTCAGGGCCAATTTTTAATGAAACGGGTTTAAGTTACCAGCGTAATAGGTACACTTGTAATCATCTTATACAATCTAACACGCCAGTCCTGCTGTAAAGCATAATTCTGTGGTGCTTAGTGTTCAGCTGCTGTTGGCACTGTGTAAGAGTGGTGTTATTTCAACTATGTGGTAGTTCGTGGAGGTGTTGAATCGGGCTACATTGTATTGAAGACAAAGGAAAGCGAGAACACATGGGAAAGAGATGAAAAATGAAGGAAAAATACGGTTGGTGGACACGAAGAACAGGATGGATGGTTTGATGTGTGGGGCTTTGGAGGTTTCGATTTTTTGCCAACGGAGCGCTATTGATTCAATATTACATTTTTTTGCTAGTGTTGTAAGAATTGTGATATTTTTAAGATTTGTTTTAAGTTACAGTACATTTTACAGATCTTTTTGATAAACCTTTTCATTAAAAAAGTGAATCTTTCTTTGAAATATTTACAGGGCTCAAAATAAATGTTTAGCCCTGCAATACAGTAGTTCAGATGAACATTTAAAGTCTGAATTGTTTGTCTAGTGATTCACAACTGAAATGATTGTTCTGCCACCTGGTAGAGCGATAGAGGAAGCTGTCTCTGTCATTTTGGCATGTCACAGCAGGACGTTCACAGGTGTAATAAATAGGAATAATAATAGCTCTGCTGCTCAAAGTGAGCTGTGACAGAAACACACCCAAATCCCAACAAAAACAAAATAATAATACAAAAACATTTTATTTGTGATGAGCTTTTCTCACAGCCAAAGCACTGTGAAACCATAAAGAGGCCTACTAAATAAGAATCTGTTTCGTAGAAGCAATGACCTACGATGAAAATGATGTCATGACTAAGTTGTTGTTTTGTACCGCAAAGTATTTCATCAGCCTACCACACCTGCATGTGGCCCTGCTACAAAAACAACATATTTATAGCTATAGGCACCCTATAGCTTACATATTCTAATAAATAGTCAAAACTTTATTGTTTTTTGTTTACTTTTTTTGATTAAGAAAGGAGGGGGGTTGTTAAATGAACTTTGGGACATTTACGCGCACAATCAGATTTTAGTCTATACTGCAAGAAATGCATGATGTGGAGACGTACGTTACATGGCTGAATGATTCTGTTCGCTAAATAAACTGTACGTGACTCATTGTTTATTCAACTGACAAAAGGAAGTATGCCAGGTGAGGACATGCATGAACAGAATATATAAGACAATTATTAACCATCGGATGGTTTGCACGCCCGAGCAAATTGACTTGCAATCACGTAATCTCTGGCTTCCACTCTGCGTATACCAGAGGTTCCCAATCCTGGTCCTGGTGTTCCCCGACACATCTTACTTTTCATCTTTTCCCGCTCCACCTGGTGAGCTAAATCAGATGTGTTTGCCTGTTCATGAGTTGGTGCACCACAGATCTTTACTGGCCAAACACACCTGATTTAGCTATTTAAAAGGAATGGATAGAGCAAGGAGGGATGGAAAATATACAGTTCGCGTGGCCACAAGCATCAGGATACGGAACTTATAGGGCATGCTAATTTCAATCTGTTTTTCAGTCAGATTCTAGATATGTTTTGGCTCAGTGACAAGTAAAAAGGACACCTGCAAGTCTGCTCTGTAATAAAGATTTTTCATTTATCGCTACAAGTATATTAGACATCATATAACATATCAAACATATCTAGCAATAAAAAAATATAAATATGAGGGGAAACCAATTAGGCAAAATATTATGACACCATTGGATTTTGTGCTGATTCTGTATTTTAACGGTCTTGATGTATAGATAGCTTCACGTATGGTGCCACTTAAGGCGTCTGTTTTCCATTGTAACCTGAGAGGGTTAAAACCTCTTCTTTGCGTCTCTATGGCAATGCTTCTTCACAGCACAGCCCCCAGTCTGCAACTGTTGATGACACACACTCCAATGTGGGCGCACATTACACCTTGTGATATCTGATATGCATACAGCCACATGGTGAAACTTCCATATTACTGTCACGTGGGGTGTATTCACATGCTGCTGCCGAGTTAACATTCCCCTACATCTACGCCGCAGCAGAGAACTGAACTGTGTAACATTTCAATCTATGGGCCTGTGTAAAGCCATCTCACTCATTTTGTATGTGGACTGAAAACATTTGGAATAAATTTCTCACTAACGAATGTATTTTCAAAATGATTTCATAGAAGTTGCCGACGCCTATAAGATAATGGGGATCCAAATCAATGGTGTCATCTGGTGCTTAAGTGATTAATTGTTACTTTGATAACCTGACTGGCACGAAGTCATATATGCTAATTGTTCTTTAATCGGGTTAAGGCCAAACATTTTCTTTCTAGCTCCTGAACTGTGAAGATTTACTGCCATTGTGTCCCATATCATTGAATGTAAATTGAATCCATTCATTGTTCAAAAAAAACAATCAACCAACCAAAAGACATCAAATTGTATTGATTCTGACAAGCTGCGACAGGCCTTTGATACTATTGTGGCATTTTACAAAGTAGATAAATACTTCAACAATATAAGTATACCAATCAATAGATTGTCAATGGAAACAATCATTTCACCAAGCTGGGAAGCAGATAGCATGTGCCATGCTGTCCAATCTGCTTTGTACATGTTTTCTAGTGCTGTATTTTAGCTGAGAATACATCATACACAACAAGAAAGCACTCAGAGAGCAGAAAGCTCTGCCAATGCTGAACATTTGTCTCTACTTTGCTGGAAAACGCAAAGCATATGTTGCATTGTACATATGACTTTAATGTTCTTATTCTTTGACCTTGCATTCATACACCAAATGGTTGGTCATCTCCTTGATCCAAAAAAAAGAGCAATTATATGAAAGTATGTTATTAGATCAGCTGTGTCTTAACAATATATAACAACATATGATTTAGTTTTGATGCGAAGATATAGATTTTGAGGCACTATTACAATAGAGTCAGTGTGTAAATAGACCCTGTCCATCCTAGAGGGAAAACATCTCATTCTTTTGTGGTGGGATGCATTGCAAGTAAGGCAACAAAAAAAAACAAAAAAAAACAGAAGTGAGTTTTTGTGAAATTCTAAATCGCTAAATGGAACCCAGGCATGACCAAAGTGGATCCAAGCAAGAAGTTGTCATCACTAATGGGAGGAAATGATTAGTCTTGGAATCTTTAAACTCTGTGTGTGTGTTTGTGTGTGTGTGTGTGTGTGTGTGTGTGTGTGTGTGTGTGTGTGCGCGCAGCAGGCATTTATCACAATTAAGTCAAGGAAGTGACGAGTTGTCAATTTAAGGAAAACTGTGATGTAAGTAATCCTTAAGTATTGCAGTATTATTTTCTGTCGTAGTCACAATACAGTAATTACAGTAACTACTTCAGGCCATTTGGTGGG